>DWAJ01000326.1:0-36558 GCA_018238005.1 Eurema mandarina
AACCGTCTCATTGTTTTCTAGGAATAGTTATATTTTATTCATTTGTAAAGAAAATACGTAGAATATAAAAATGAAAAAATTAAAAATGAACAAAACGTTTATTTGCATCACAATACAAAAATAATTCTTTTTTAAAATAAAATAAAATTTAAATTAAAGATGTGTAATACTGAGGGAATTTATCAGAGGCGAAAACATCGTTGACTTCCTCACTAGGCTCAGCCTGTATCGAGGAAGTCAATCTATATACATATTTCTTTATAACAAATCTGCGTTTAAAGTATTACTTCTTCCGTTTCAGAATAAGATAACGTCAAAAGCCATTTCTTAATTGTGAATTTTGATTCGGACAGTGATTTATTTTTTATTTTACATATTTTGGCTACTTTATTGTAAATATGTATTTTTATATATGTGCCTGTGCGAATTGTTTTGAAATATAAAAATGCGGTGAAGCCAAAGGTCTGAACGATTTAAAAAAAACAATAAGGGTTTTTGTAAAAAAAAATATTTTGATACTTTTAAATTAAATACTTTTAATATAAGGTAAATGATAATTAAATAGATACGTTAAATGTTTTATCAAAAATCTGCGTTATTATCAAGTCATGTATGATATGACCTACCTAAGAAAAAACTAATCATCAAAATCGATTCGTCATTACCAAAGTTATCAACGCACACGCTTACAAAAATCTTAATTTTTAAAAAATCTCGTGTCACAATGTTTTTCCTCAATGGACTCCTAAACCACTAAACCGATTATAATAAAATTTGCACACCATGTGCAGTTTGTTCCAAATTAAAAGATAGGATAGCTTACATCCCGGTATTGCCCCGGGAATGGGAATTACGCGGGTAAAACCGCGGGACACAGCTAGTACTATATAAATTATTAAATAGTAAAACCTCTCTCTTCAAAGACAATTATACTTAGTCAAAAAGTAAGAACTAATAAAGCCTACACAAATCTCAAATAATAATATAATGTCCTCACAGAAATGCTCTGCTTATATACATTCATAAAAAAAATTCATTAGCGCGATTCAGACATTACAGACGCGTGGTAACAAAACGGTTAGCAACAAGGGACAGATTGACCTCTTACTATTAAGAAAGGTAAATACAATATATTGTGCTTACCTACTTTCTTAATATTATAAACGGGAAAGTGTGTCTATCTGTATGTTTGTCTTTCTTTCACGGCAAAACGGCTGGACCGATTTAGTTGAAATTTGGTATGTAGATAGATGATACCCTGGTTTAAAACATAGGATACTTTTTATTCCGATGTTGGCCCGGGAAAGGGAACTACGCGGGTAAAACCGCGGGCTAGTATGAATATATAGTTTTTTTTTGTATTGGCTAGGTTAGGTTTTTGCACATTGCATATAATATTTATTATTATGAATACGAGTTAGCATGTTTGTTGGTCTTTCACTCAAGAACTATTGAATTGATTTGTCTGAAGTTTGACGTAATCGTTTATCTATTCTAGGGTCTAACTTTTTATCCCGGTATTGGCTTTGTGAACGAAAATTCGGAAATTCCCCGGGTAAAAGCATTGGAACTAATTTATAAATTGTTAAAATTGTTATAAATCTATTATATAAAAATGGATCGCAAAATGTGTTGGTAAGCGCATAACTCGATAACAGCTGAACCGATTTAGATAATTCTTTTTTTTAGAATTTGTTTTTAAGCAAAAAAAGTAGTAAGATGTAGGGTATAGGGTTTCAAAGTTTATATGAAAGTCCACGCGGACGGAGTCGCGGGCAACAGCTAGTTGTTAAATAAATATGTATGCCATATCAGAAATCATCTGCATTGATCTGAGTAATCAAGTTATTTTTATAATGAAACAAAAACTATGACAATGATACAAAAATAATAAGAATATAAGAATTTATAATGATACGAAAACTAATCGTTGAACCGCCGCTTTGCAAAACGGCCCTGTTTTGTAAAACGGCTAGCCGTTATGTAACACGGCGGATTATACAATCCGCCTGCGACATATATACTGCCTCGAAAAAATATCATAAGCGTGATTCAGACCTCAGCTTACTAGCAGCTGATTTACATTCAATTTCATAGACAAGACCGCGGGCGAAAGCTACTTATTTCAATCCATACACCCAATTAAATATCAATTTACCGTTGATGTATGGCCGTAATGGATGACCTATTAATGCTGTCAAATGCCTAATTAACTGAGATCTGCAAATTGCTTGAATAACGGCTTTTAAATGACGTCACAAATTATTCGAAGTTAATGCAATTATTTGTATAAATTCTTAATTATATGAAGCACAAACATATACAAAAAGAAACAGAAGAATTAAGACTCTATATATAAATGGCGGACTTATAGCTGTAAGCTATTTCTGCCAGGCAATCATACGTATAGGATAGAATAAGAGAAGAGGACTTAGGTACTTCCATAGTATATAATTATAGATTTAAAGGGGTATTGATGAAGACTTTTCGCTATTAATATATACTAATATATAAAGCTGAAGAGTTTGTTTGTTTGTGTGAACGCGCTAATCTCAGGAACTACTGGTTCGAATTGAAAAATTCTTTTTTTATTGAATAGACAATTTATCGAGGAAGGCTTTAGGATACATAACATCACGCTGCGACTAAAAGGAGCGAAGAAATAATGGAAAAACAAATCAACGGGGACGAAGTCGCGAGCAACAGCTAATGTATAATAATGTTAATAGTTAATACTATAATTATATCATGAATATTTAAATTAATTGGTGGAACCAAACATGTGAGGATGCTGTTAAAAAATCTGAAGCAGCCCTTGCGGAGTATAGATAGTCACTAACTATTCCTAATTTCATAAATTATAAAAAACTAGATGCTCAAAAGAAAAGAATATTAAAAATAGAGAGTATTAATTCATGGCGCAATATATGTAATAGTTTTAATAGAATGACATCTATATCTCAAATATGGAACTATATAAAAAGGTTTAAAGAATAGGTTTTTGTCATAACAGATATTATCTGAATGACGACTGGGTTCCAAGTTTTTTAAATATTTTATCAGACTCATCACAGTTAAATTCAGTTAGGTTAAATAATATATAAGATAAATCAGTTGAAAATGATAAAAAACACTTTTTTAAATAGAAAATTTACAATCAATGAAATGTATATTTCGCTTACAAATAGGAAAGATACAACACCAGGGTTAGCCAACATACCATATGTATTAGTTAAAATTTTACACTCCAATGCAGAAGAAACAATTAAATATTTATAATAAACTTTGGTCTAATTTAGTTATACCAGTGTCATGGAAAACTCAATGTGAAATTCCAATTTTAAAGCCTGGTAAACCTGCAAGTAATCCTTCATCATATAGGCCTATTTCTCTATCATCCTGCTTAGGCAACCTTTTTAAAAATACGGTAAAATTACATCTAGATTACTTTGCTGAAACACAGAACAAATTACCTAGAATAAAGTTTGGATTCAGAAAGGCAGAAGCTGCTCTGAAAGCTTTGTATCTCTTGTATCATAAATAAGAAAGCAAAACTTAGTCATAGTAATGTGATGAGTGTTTTTAGATGTAAAAGGTGCCTTTGACAATGTTAACATTGAATGCTTGATTCAAGTATTGCACGAATTGGGCTTACCAAGTAAGTTGTCTTGATCTGAATTTTAAATTTCTTGTTAAAAAGAATTCTATTTGTTACATACAATAAAAAATTGCAGGGCCCTAGACTCACTAATAAAGGGACAATGCAGGGAGCCACATTGTCACCTTTATTATATAACTTATACACATCTCAGATCCTTAGTTTTGTAAAAACATCACACAATAAAATATTATTAATTTGCCGATGACTTACTTTTATACGAGAATGTATAATAATCGTCAAAAATGTTTTATTTATTTATTTATTTATTTAACACGTCTTACAACTATCATTACAGAAACTTAATTCCAATGCGATAGTGTAGACAACTATACAAAACAATCTAGAAGATATACTAATTTATTCTTATATTATTATTTCTTATTCTTATTTTCATTTTCATTTCATTTCATAAGATAATATATTTACTGTTACTTTAACAAATTCACTATGTGAACATGTAATTATATCTACTTTTTCGGCAACCAGATTTAGATGTTTAGCGATTGACGAGAATAGCTGCGCATCCGTAGAATCGCGCTCGTTGGTGCGAGAAAGACAACACGACTGGGACAACCAATCAACTCTCGCGCACCTGACGATCACGCGCCACGCGCGCCGCGCCGCTACCTCGATACCTTATTTTTGACTTCTGCGCAGGTTTCGTTCACCGCTAAAGGAAATTTAAAATTTTCCATATGTGGCTAACAAAATTAATAATGTTAACATATTATTAGTTACCAATTCTAGAAGTGTGTTAACTGCCTTATGCAGTTGCAAATTTGTATATAAACAGAATTATATTGTCTCTATGATTAAGGATATATTGCAAATGATAGGAAAGCATATTGAATTTGTGTGGGTTCCCTCACACAGTGGCATTAAATATTAATGGGAATGAGGTTGTGGAATATATGGAAGCATTCTTGGAAGATTACCACAGAAAAAAAGGGAAAATGGTACAAAGAAGTACAGAAAAACTTACCTACAAAACCATGGTATAAACTATAATGATATCAGATGTATAATAATCGTCACGAATATTTAGCGATTGACGAGAATAGCTGCGCATCGGTAGAATCGCGCTCGTAATTGACGTATTAGTGCGAGAAAGACAACACGACTGGGACAACCAATCAACGCTCGCACACTCGACGATCACGCGCCCCGCGCGCCGCACCTCGATACCTTAATTTTAACTTCTGCGCAGGTTTCGTTCAGCGCTAAAGGTAATTGACGGTTACTATACCTTACTACCTAATAGCCGAAAATTTATAACGACCATTAACCGCTTACGGTTCGGTCATTGCCTGGTCCCAGCATACCTATATCGAATGAAAATCATAACAGAAGATATTTGTACGCATTGTTCTCAGGAAAATGCAAATATTAATCACATTATATTCAAGTGTCTCATATTTTGAAATTTGAATTCAAACTTTAAAGACTGAGACTTGCCAATGAACTTAGTGATGTTGCACAAGAAAATTCATTAAGTGCTCCCCGCTACGTCCAAGACGGTCCAACACGGTCCAAGATTTATTATCTTACAAAGAATTTTTTAATTCTTTATATGAATGTATTATAAACCTCTGTAAGCAAAATTTAATCCTGTACATAACTTATAAGATTGTGACTGAAGGTCTTTGTATCCATAGTCAAGAAATAAATTAAAAAAAAAAATAAGACAAGACGTTTGACTTTGAAATTTGAATTAATATGCTAAAGTGATAGTTCGTACTTCGTATGTAAACAATAACAATTAAAAATTTCATAACAGAAACTTAAAACAATAATTTGGAAATAAAAACGTTAAGTTAAATCAAAGGTTCAATTTAAATTAATAATAGTTTCGGACAATTATTTGTAACAAAATGGACGGAGTCTGTACTGTATGTAAAAGAAAGTGTTATAATACACCTATTGTTCATTGGGAAGTCTTTTTACAAAGTATAGGCATTGAAGTAAGTGAAGTGATTAAATTAGTCGCCATCAATAAATCCAACGTTATATTATCATTAAATATAACGTAATATCGTCTGAACTATAAAACAGTTTTGTTTACGTAAAACTTCCAAAATATAATCTAAAATTATACAACCCTTATTCACTACATAGTATAAAAAAGTCCCTTTTTCTGTCCCCATATAACTATGTATACTTAAATATTATCAACTACGCAACTGAATCATATGCTTTTTTTTAATTAGATTGATTCAAGAGGAAGGTTTATGTGTATAGAACATGCATAAATGTTGGTAAAACTAGCGTTCGAAACCCTGAAGTGGGCTGACTATCGTGCCAGAAGGCGTAAAATTATCGTTTATGGATAAAAATATCGCTTTACTTTGCTTTTAGCTTTGGTGTCAGCGGTTTATCATGTGCTATGTGTAGTATGTTGCACATAGAAATTATTATATATTAATTAAAGAAATGGGACCATAGATTTTATTGTTAAATATGATTTCTTTGTTACAGAATATCAAGCCATTTTTATGCCTATGGTGTGAAAAACTACTGTCCAAGTTTGAATATTTAATAAATATATTGAAAAACTCTAATGATAGTATAAGGCAAGAAAAAGCTGTAAGTATATTGATTTTATTTAAAATATTATGGTTTTTTCTTAGTGACTGGTGCCTGAGAGGATACAAATGTAAGGACGAAATGTTTGTTTCACCAGGCACAAAAGTTTGTGAAAAGACCACTGCATGGAATTGGTTAACATTGTCTGTACTGTGTATTTTGAGACATATTGTATAGTTTCTTACAGTTGTTCTCGGTAGAAACTTGAAATCTTCAAAACAAGGGTTGGGTATAGGTATACTCCTTCCTGAAATGAGGGCAAGCACACATTCATCAGTCCATCGCCAATGCTTATGAGCAGAGGTGGTTACCTACGATCAGGTATCCCTCTTTTTCCCCTCCCCCTTTTTCCTCAATGAAATTTGGTAGATATATGCTCTAGAGCCTGAGAAAAAACATAGACTACTTTGTAACTGGATAAAAGGGTTAGAGGAGATAAGGGGAGGAAGAGGAAAGTCAAATTTTATATAAAAGTTCACACAGATCAAGTAGCTAGTATCATATAAAAAAAGATAAGAATCTATTTTGATATAGGTCTACCAAATTTCATTACAATCGGTTCAGTAATTTTGGCATGAAAGCATAACGGATAGACAGAGTTACCTTCGAATTTATAATATTAGTATGGATATGTGTCTTGGTTGGTTGCCTGGCAAAAATTTGTACATCTGTATTGTATATTAAAATAAAAGAATTTTTTTTTTTCAGAAAAATGTCGGCCATTTTTGTAACTTGTCTGTTTCGAATTTAGAAAATATCAATATTCATCCTAAAATTTGTGAAGTTGATAATACCGTTAGTTGTCAAGAGAATACAAGCAATGGATGTACCGAAAATGATGGGTTTATAAATATATTTGACAAGACAAAATGTGATGACAGAATTGAAGACAAGAATGCTTCGAGGTGTGTGTTTTGATCTGAAATTTAGTTAGTAGTAGTAGTGTTTATGATTCTGTGTGCTGCGTCAAGGTGTTAATCTGAGATAAGCTGAGCTGCGCCGAGCTGAGAACTTTAACTCTAAAGAATTGAAAACTGAACTAAACTTTATATGTAGCTAATATTCAAGGGTGGATACAGCTTTGGCAGGAAGGCACATAGTTGTGGTCAAGTCAAGAACTTATAGTTAAATTTTGATAACAATACATACAAGTAAAAAGTAGGTTAATTTTTTTTATGACAACCTGACACCGTAGGACGCGCTATCAAATAGAAAACTTCATATTGAAAAGTCTTTAGATAGCAGAAAAGTACCCTAAAAAATTGTTTCTAAAAACTACTGAACTGATTAGAACGAAATTTGGTACACAGTTTATCTAGAGCCTAGGGAAGGACATCTGCTAATTTCTTTTTAAATCAACCCCCAAAAGGTTGCGGTTATAATTTTACACTTTCACGGCCAAACCACTGAACCGATTGTAATGAAATTTGGTACACAGATAGTCTAGAGCCTGGGATAAAACATAGGCTACTTTTTAACTTGAAAAAAGTTTTTAAGGGGGATGGGGGGGTCAAACTTTACATGAAAGTCCATGCGGACGGAGTCGCGGGCAACAGCTAGTAAATTATATAATTTATAATATAATGTGTCCGTTATCTAGTTGACACGAGCTTTGCTTAGCTTGGAACTAAATGGCGCTGAGTATAAATGTCCTGAAAATATTTATTTATTTATTAATACTATATGATATGATACATTTCAGCACAAATATATACAGAGATGCAAATTTTGAAGTAACATATTTGTCGCCACAAGAGCAAATAGAAGATATTGAAAATAGAAAACGATTGAAGAAATTTATTAATATGGACTTCAAGTGTGATCTCTGTGGAGTTGGATTCGTCTCGTTAGAGGCGTTTCAAGAGCATAATACGAGACATGGTTATGTAGGTATCACGTATATATATAGTACGTCAGTAGTAGTCACGAATCTTTAGCGCTGAACGAAACCTGCGCAGAAGATAAAGTAAGGTATCGAGGTAATGGCGCTTGATCGTCGGGTGCGCGAGCGTTGATTGGTTGTCGCAGTCGTGTTGTCTTTCTCGCACCAATACGTCAATTACGAGCGCGATTCTAACGATGCGCAGCTATTCTCGTCCAGCGCTAAACATAAATGACGCATACTATACAACATTTTTTTATATTATATTTTTAATCCGGAAAGTTACTGAGGAATAAGGGGGATGTGACTGGCCGTTAGCTCTCAATGGGTGATGTCAACTAGTTCTATATAATAATATATTATTATATACTAAGTTTGGAAAAAATATCAAAAGCGCGATTCAGAACTCGGCGCATTAGTATTGGTGGGTATGTACAACGAAAGTGGGAGAACTGCTGCGTTTTCTAAATATAGCACTAGAGCGCATTATGCGACATAACTCTTAACGTTGATTGTTTCAACTATACGACGTGTAACAGAAATGTGTGGTAATAGTTTTGCGTGATGTTCAGATGCTCATAGATAGTCTATATACAAGTCCCCGCATTAAAATAAAATATTTGAGATTTTATATTTCATAAATTCATCAATAAAATCGATAATATGAAAATCAAAACGAAAATGTTACATCACTTTTCGAATTCTAATGACAGAGACAGCAGTAACTTTTTCAATGAAATGCATTGTCATAGGGTCATGCGGTCATTGACACGTAACAGCTGATAGCTCTAAAGTGATGTCGTAGCGTCGATAAATTTAAATATCGACATGCTAGTCAATAGAAATAAAAAAAATCAATATCTTGATAATAAATAGTTCAAATGAAATGAATTTTTAATTCATTCATTTAAAATTAGGTATTCTTTGTGATCCTTAAATATTACCACGCATTTCTGTTACAAGTTGTATATTTCTATATTCCCATATCGAGCACTCTCAAAGTACTAAATAGTGCTTTCGCTGGATGCGTGCAATTACATGTGCAGTGACAGACAATTAACAAATGTTTTTCTATAATTTGACATAGATCGAAATGTCGCACTATGCTCTGTAATTGGAAAACGCTGCTAATGTCACTGTCACTGTCACTTAATTTTTTTTAAATTATGTTTTAAGGAGTTTTGGCGGTGTCTATTTGTAATCTCAATTGAATACTCGTTTTTTGGTGCTTAAAGTGATTTAATGTTTCATTGTGGTAGTGAATCGTGCAGTAAATTAGCTAACAAGTGTCCAGGAAATGAAAAAATTCATTCGAATTGCTCCAAAACTCGTCGAGGTTCTTCAAAATTCACCATTTTATTTTATTTTATTTATTATGCCAATCACTTGTTGATACAAAAATACATAACATGAAAAAAAAACTTAATTAATAATGATAATATTGTACAACATAGTATTGAAAGGCGCAACACGCAAAATATACAATTTAAAATTTAAATTACATTAAATTAGCAAGTACTCAAATAAAAATTTAAGTTAAAAATTAAAAACTCAATCTGTCACATGTTTTCAGGCAGCCGGCGAGCACCTCTGTCCAATATGTCAGTTACATTTCAAGTCATACGCGGTGCTGTGTCAGCATAAACTGACCCATAGACGCAGGTTTATGTGCCGAGTGTGTAATCAGAGTTTCAAAAGATGGCCCCACGCGATGGTGCACAGATCGAAATGTGATTCGCTGAGGGAATATACGAGATGCGATGTTTGTATGAAGATATTTTGGTAAGTTTGATATATGATATTTTTTCAAGACACTATACATGTATGTACAAGACACTATGTATATAGAACTTGTCGATATCTCCATAATCTCCATCATCTCTCCATCATCTCCCTATCATCTCCCTCATCTCTCCATCATCTCCCTCATCTCTCCATCGTCTCTCCATTGTCTCCAATCTCCATCATCTATCTATCATCTCTATCATCGACATCTCATCGATCATTATTCATTAGTAACAGTCGCTACAATGTTACTACATCTAGAAGGTTTGGTTAATTATTCCGTCTATAGACGTATAACGCATAGACTGATAGTCCCTTAACAATCGGTCCGCCGTAAGTGAAGCCACAACTGTATATATGTAGGTGTTAACAGCACGTTCTTATACTCGATGACACGCACACAAGCCAATAATGTTGCTGCTATAAGACATTTATATTCCGGGATCTCTGGTACATTTTCCAATTGATTACTATCAAGCTAATTTTTCGTGAGTAGCTTTATTTTGATGACAACAGACCGGAAAAACGTACCACGAAATTTGTAGGACAATATATTTGTTAAATAATATTAATAATAAACTAAGTAAAAAGTAAAAATCAGCTGGTTAGTAATAATTTACGATGACCTCGTTATCGATACATGTTGGAAAGAGGCGACTCTTTGATCAAACCATAGATTTTGTAGGACAAATATTTTTTCAAGTAATTTAGATAATTATCTTGAGATATAAGACAAGAAAAATCAGTAAATAATAAATATTTAACAATCACCAAATCAACATATTATATCCTTGCTACCTCTGTTAGCTCCCGCAATCGAGAGTTTGGTATAGGAAATTGTTGGGCGTCTCATCAAAATAAAGCTACTCACGAAAAATTAGCTTGATAGTAATCAATTTGAAAAATGGACCAGGGATCCCGGACTATTAGCCTATAAATGTGAAAAAAATTCTTCACTTCGCGTGCTCATACTGCGACTCTAGGCGTTATTATACTATGGATATTATGTCACCGGAAAATAACAAGAACAGCAAAATTATAAATTTCCTAGGAAATTTAAAAACCTTCGTAGGATTCTAAACAAGACATAAATTGTATTATTTTACGACCACATTTTCGCAAATTTATTAATTTGCGACGCCTCGTGGTAAATTTATCAACTTACGAATATATTCGTAAGGTTCTAAATGGCTCGACCACAGAAGAGCTTTTAATTTTACGCTTTTTTAAAAACGGAAAATAACACACTGGTCTCTGATTGGTTGATGTTGATAGATCAACCGATCAGAGCGCACATGGCGTTTGGTTATTGCTTACTTATTATTTTACGCGTGAGTTCGGTAAGTTGATAAATTTGCGAAAATGTGGTCGTAAAATAATACAATTTATCTCCCGTTTTAAATCCTACGAAGATTTATAAATTTGCTGTTCTTGTTATTTTCGGGTGACAGATATACCACCCACCCATCTTATGTTACAGTGACGTGATATCATTGAACATACATAAACACGTACATACAAGACTAAAGAAATATATTTGTAACGATTGCGGAAAGGTGTTTGGAACAAAGCAACACTTAGTCATACATTTAAGGTAAGAACATTACTAATACTAGCTTGTGGACTTTCATATAAACGTTGACCCCCCTTCCCCCCTTATAACTCTTTTTTCCAGTTAAAAAGTAGCCTATGTTTTATCTCAGGCTCTAGACCATATGTGTAACAAATTTAATTACAATCGGTTCAGCGGTTTGGTCGTGAAAGCGTAAAATTATAAAAAGTTTCAACCCCTCGCGCAGCCTTTTGGGGGTTGAATTAAAATTGTTGAATCAGTGTACCAAATTTCGTTCTAATTGGTTCGGTAGTTTTAGTGTGATGGAAAGACAGACAGACAGAGATACTTTCGCATTTACAATATTATATTAGTTTGGATTATTTTATCTATACTTCTATACTAATATATAAAACTGAAGA
The DNA here is from genome assembly GCA_018238005.1 of Eurema mandarina. Classification (NCBI taxonomy): domain Eukaryota; kingdom Metazoa; phylum Arthropoda; class Insecta; order Lepidoptera; family Pieridae; genus Eurema; species Eurema mandarina. The sequence continues at coordinate 11,886 of DWAJ01000326.1, forward strand.
GTTTGTTTGTTTGTTTGAACGCGCTAATTTCAGGATCTACTGGTTCGAATTGGAAAATTCTTTTTTTATTGAATTGACCATTTATCGAGGAAGGCTTTAGGCTACATAACATCACGCTGCGACTTATAGGAGCGAAGATATAATGGAAAATGTGGAAAAAACGGGGAAAATTATTCATCTTTGAGGGCTTCCTTTGCGTGCGCTGCGAAAACGGTTCAAGATACAAAAATAATATGTATGAAAGAATTATTCCTCTTTAAATGACCTAAAAAAAAGTCCGCGACAGTATGTGTCTATCTTCTAAGATTGACTCACTATAACATAATAATAGAAATAGATCCGACGGGGACGAAGTCGCGAGCAACAGCTAGTAGTCAATAGTCGGTATGTGTAAAGATAAATACATAGTCTCAAACAGAGCTATGCGGCTGATACTGCTTGGTCGTTGGAGTATCCTGAATCGAAACTACATAATTCATATGATTGCTTGGCGCGATATCCCGCCAAAGAAGTGCAATGTATGGAAACTCATTCATAGCCATCCGATGCAAACTCGCTGCGGTTTTTCCTCGCGCTTTTAACTTCCAACCTTATAAATAATTCACCTGTACAATTTGCCAACGATCTAAGTCTTTTCTATGTAAATATTTGGCGATTCATTTTTTGTTTAACTAAACGTTTAGAAAAGTATATCGATATCGTATTTCAAACTCATACAATTTTTATTTTATTTATTTATTTACCCTTCTTTTCACAAAAAACATCTTAAAAACTAGATAAAAAAATAAATCAAATTTACGTGTAAAAGACGGCTTTATCACTTAAAGTGATTTCTTTCAGGCATCTGGAAAATTTTGCGCGCTAAGACAAACTCTTACAGAACAATATAAAATCCTCGCTAACCACCGTAATAACTACTCCTAATTGACAGCACATGGTCTAGCAATTTTTATAAAGCAACTATACTAAGGAATAGAAAACGAAGCGAAACGCAGAGCAATGACGTGAGGGGATCAGACCGTTTAATGAGACCGCAAGTTAGCTGCAACCGCTTTACCGCTCCTACGTCTCTTTAATTGTACCCCGGCACCCGCAATTCTTGCTAAATACCTTATATAAGTACCTACCTACACTACGTTGATTCAATACTATACTTTTAAAGAGAAAACAACTTATTCAAGCAAAAAGATTCACTCTATCGTGGCACTGAAATTCTTTGCTCAATACTTTATATTATATGAACCTTTTTTTTATAGTGGGGAAATCCTCATAGGGGAATCCTCATGTTGGAATCCCCATGGACCTCGGGGAAGGATCATGGGTTATGTCGGACTTCTACCGACCAAATCGTGGGGTTTTGGTCGGTAAATTATATTATTTCTTAACAAAAAAGCCTTGTAAACGTAAACAATTCATAGAATTAGAACCATTGCCAATCAATTAGGCTTGATTGTGAGACATCGATTAGAAAAAACTAAGCGTATCATAAGCGGATTATCAGCCGATTATAATCTGATGATTGAAATTTTTTCGCTTTAAAATTAATATAAAAAATTCCCTTCCTATTACGGCTAAATCGCATTAAATGATAAAATATAACTATTATAATAATAATGTAATAACTATCAGACCTATGCGGTTTCTGTCGCGCGGGATCCGATCTATTCGTTATTGTTCAGGGTAAGTAATTCAGCCTTTTTCTATAGTAAGGAAATGGGTTACTCAAAGGTTACCCATGGTGTTCTCGAAAAGGACTATTGGTTATGACGGACTTGTTCCCACAAAAGCCCCACTGTGATCCGTATTACCGCAGCGGGTAGGGGTCAGGTATACGTTTTAGAATCTCCTGTGAAATATAATATAACACTTACAAGCCTATAGCAATTACAAATTCTTTTAACTTTCTATTGGTAAAAAATGGAGGTTGGTTCTATGGACATAGTGCCAAGCTACTTTGTCACATAAATATTAAATAAACCTCTTTCTATTATTAGCATGGATATTAATTATTAACGTTATCTTTAGGTTAAATAGCATATGCCTAGGAAGGACGTTCCCTTAGCTGCTAGTATATACTATTTAACCAAGCTTGACTTTTATTAGAATAACCAAAAGTAAGTACAACATTTACTAAGATGTTCTTTAAAGTTAAGCGGATTGGTTCCGACCGTGTTGTGCTAACTTAACTTGACCTGTTAAAAACAGCCCTGCATCATCGTCTGACTGTCTGTTAAACTAAACTATGGATTTTCATACAGTTTTTACCAATAGATAGGTTCCTGAGGTTACAACGGTAAGGCATAAGTATTACACTAAAATGAGGTTTCTAGTAAATCCTAAAGTATGATAAATATGAAAGTGAACGTGAACCTCAGGTTGTATAGCGCAGTCTGCGACAGACGTTCTCTTAGCGTAAAATATTAAGCGACACGTATAAATTCTTTAGCCGCGCTGTAAATTCTCTCTACTCGGTGAACACACCCCCACTTGCTTAATTCAAGTAACTATATTCCATATTTTCTCATTGTTTACGTTTATTTTTAGTGTAATTCGAATTTAGTTTGAAGTTGATATGTTGAAATGTTTTATTTCTGAGTAAATTTAAAGCAAATATTTTCAGAAAGTCTGCATGGTGCCTACCACCGGTTCGGGAACTAACCCGGCGAGAAGAAGCGACGTAAGAAACCCGCATACACTCTGTTTTAAAACTCCAGAAAGTAGAGAAAATCACTGGAACGCAAGATTGGACAAGTCTACGGTCAAATTTTATATTATATATTTATACACAAATTAAATTTAAGCACGTCTTAAAACTCGTAATTTTGACCAAATTGTATGGCGAACTGACAAATCGGACCGGTTTAAGTTGTACTTAAGTTTAAGTTGCGTTTCAGTATTCCGGCTTTATACTGATTCAATTAATACCTTAACATTAAAATATACATATAATCGCCCTTTGAACTTGATACTTATATCGTATAACATTACGAGGTCAATATTATACATATTTTTACCAAACATACCTACATCGAAAGGGAATCATGTTGTTTATCAATACTCATATGTGTGTGAAAGCGATTTATTTACTGATCTAAGATCAGTCCCAAGTTTCCCCAGCGTCGATTACAGCTATCCATTACAATTTCACTTTCTAGCTTAACCATCAACTACGTCAATGATACTATGCATCTACATTTAAAGACAATTTCTGAACACTCATAAACTACTCCAAATTAATCATGTATGTATAGATACATATATATTGACTCTAAAATATGCAAGTCGTTCCAAGGGCGCGTTTTATCAAAGAACTTAAAAAAGTAAATACATTATAAATAATGTATCGGAAAATCATATAAAAACGTGATATTAAACACGACGCTTCAATCAAAGCTCTTACGGTGAGATCATCTAGCGTGCCTAGCGAGACCTTCGCTAAAGTGGTTGTTAATTTTTAAAATTAATTGGATTCTCTCAAGCAGTACATCTAGTAAAGAACTTGTCTATTAAAACTTGACCTCATAGTATGATAACGCCTAGAACAGCAATAAGAGCACGCAAAATGAAGGCACTTCGAAATAGACAATTTTGTCTACTTACATAGATTTCAATTTTTCCATATTAATAGAGTAAATTTTTTACAGCAGCAACATTATTGGTGAGCTTGCATGCGTGACATCCAGTGCTTTTTACACTTGCATATATACAGTTTTGGCTTCACTTACGGCGGACCTATAATATTATTATTAAGGGGACTATCAGTCTATGCGTTATACGTCTATAGGTATCTAATCTCATACTGTATTAATGAATCGCGTTACATAAATAAAAAAAATAATTAAGCTTTAATCGATTTGGCGCTTCCTATAAATCTGTCAAACTCATTAAAACGTCCTGCGGCTTAAATTTAACATGATATTAAAAGTCTTTTATTGGAATCGTTTTATTTAATATATTACTTTAATAACTTTCGTTTTCATTTTTAATTATGTCACCCTGTATAAGTGTATTTAATAAAATAAATATTATAAATTTACTGTTATAACGAGTGATGAAATTGCACTTTATACAGAATGCTTTAAGGTTGTAATTTTACTCCGAAAATTATACCATCCTATTAAACACATGCAAATTAGACAGTTTCTTAAAATACATATAGGTATAAACTATAAACAATTCGAAATGTACCTACCATAGATTTGAATCGAACAATTGATTGTGTCATCTTCTGTTATTATTATAGCATTCGAATAAAGGCTAATCTTTCAACGGATATAACATCGATTCATGTATTAACCAAGCGCATAGAGTACAATTTAAAATGATCACAGGGCGTTTCGGCGCAATGGGATAACCGCTCACATCCTGACAAACGCAATCAATGTTGAAACAAAGTGAAACGCTTCCAATATTATATAGTATACTGTATTCAAGCTCATTGAGTTATTTTTGTACTTATTTCTATAGTAAGAAAAGATTGTATGCGTCATAGATGGAACATTATTTATATTTATATTGTTCTTTTTTTTAGCTTCCAATGTTAATCTTTAGTGTTTCATGTCTTTTTTATATTTGCTTAGTTAAACTAATTTGATGGCCCTACCAATATAAGAACTAGAGCAACATCTTAGAAAAAAAATTAAAAAATACCTACATATTTTATTTCCATATAAAATTGCTATTTAAATTCCCAACGGCTTGAATTGTTTCTACGTATTTATATATACGATTATCTCCGTACATTCATTGAAACAAATCGATCCGGCTAAACCTACTTGATGGCCCATTAATGGACATTAATCGCGCGCGGGTCATAATCACGTCTTAGTCCATTACGCGGCGCCATTTAAGCTATCTACGTAGAGGAATCGAAAGGGGATCCCCATTAACTCCATACCCAATACATTAATAACTTCCCCGTAATGATCGCGATCCCTGACCTTCACGTTTCAGGCCTACAGGTCAATTGATTGGGCTCATGTCCCATTGGCCCCCGTCACTCACAATAGGTGAATTAATGGCCGAAAGAAATGACATCGAACGACGCTTTTATTGAAAATGTTTAATGGTGTTTTTCATCTCTTAGTAGGTATATTTTTTTTATTCTCTTCCATTAGCTACGGTAATGTGTTTTCTTGTGAAGCCGAAAAGCTTACCTTTTTGTTTGAATCGCCGCCGCTCCGAAACTGTCGACAAAAGAATACGTTTATAAATCAACTTTTCACATTGTGTAATTTTGAAATATTGAATTAAAAGAATAGGCTGTGTTTGAACTCAAACATAACGAGAAAGTACCGTTTTGTCCTTCTCGTAAGATTGGTTTAATTCGTCATATTATCTCGAATTTATCGTTTATTAAAAACTTTTTGTGCATATCTTTTCTCAAAGGCCTTTTAAGGTAAAAAACGGAAATATCAAGTAGACGTAATATAATATCATACAGGATTCAAGTCCGGCTTAACCCGATCGCCGGCGAGACAGCCGACCGAAAATCACTGTACAAAATACCCTTGATGTACGATAGGCTTAATTTCTTTCCGCCAACCTCTCTGATTCTGCCTAAGCCGTGTATATAACGTGATAAAGTTACGGTAGAAAGATTTTAGATTTCGCACTCGTAGTTTTTTCTGAGTAACGTTGGAACAATATGTTTCATTGATTTGCAACGCGAGCCTCATATCGAAGACCGTTTCATAGTTCATACACTAATACACATATCACTGTTGTACGTTCAATCAAATTCTCCGGCTAGTCCCCGGTTAAGTGGTACTTAATGATCGAAGAATTCGGTAACCACGTCGATGCAATCTCGAGGGCCTTTAAGCCGTCGTTACCGGCCGCCATTAGGCCGGGTCGGCGTGCCTCTTCACCGACTGATGTCCCAAAACACTTAGGATCCTGCGGGTGACAGTGTGACGTCAGCGGCGAGTTAAGGTTACGTGTTATATTATAGAAAATTACGTTAAAAAAACGTTCATCTAATTAAGTTTATTCAATGATTTATTTAAACAAAGACTATTTGAATTGTACGTATTTAATATATAGGTATTAAAAATACATGCGTGTTTCTTTTAACTGTATGGTCATACTGATCCAACTCATTTTCACTAAGCAATTCCCCCAATATTAATCGTAACAATTAGCGTTTAAATTGCGATATACTTCCGTCATTAATTTGTAGCAAAACTTAATTATTCGTAAGAGCGGATCGCTTCGGGCTCCCCGATAAAGATGTCCAACACAAGGGCTTAAAAGCTTTAAATTGACCACGCCATTTCACCTTCGGGCCGTCCCATGGACCGACCTTCGGATCCCTATGTTCTTTCCTACTAAGAGCACAATCGCCTAATTGACATAGGATTAAAGGGTTTCGGCAATATAATTTCCTTATTAAGTCAATAGAGCATATTTTTATTTATTTCGGAAAATGGTTATCGTTTAATTTACATAATTTATTTCTTATCATTCAACCGCGGCTTGCATTGAATCAATTATTTAATATCGAAAATAAAATTATATGTACATTCTGATACCTCCAAGTATATGGTACATACTACTTTTGACATTTCTAATATTTCTAAGGTAGGTGTAAAACCAAATACCACAATTTACATTAACTTATATTTCCATATACCTATACCTCCTTTCACTGATTTCATTTCAAAATCATATAAAGGTAGGTAATAGTGTTAAGCCTACTGAGTTGTAAGCCTATTAGGGGAAGCGCTTTATCAATTACTCTAGTTAGTGTAATGGACGTTGGATGTCTTATCTTTTAATAATATATCGATTCCAGGAAACACCGTTTAACAAGCCAAGTTTTCCTTTGTTCTAGGATGGCTAAAGTATTATTGATCTAATCTTTGTAAAGTTTGATAGACAGGTAACTCTATTAATTCGAAGTAGTTTGTACACAAATATAAATAATATAAAAGAACATTTTGTATGAAAAGTTATAATATATAAATGTCTTTCAAAATATTTAAAGCTAAAGCTATTTCAAACATATAAAAAGACTAGTTAAACTAAAACTAAAAAGTTACACGCAAAATAAAATTCAGTTTACGAGATAAATGTAAATTCTTATATTATTAGAATAAACTCAACATGTCACAATAATACCATAGACATTTAAATTTACATACAAAACCACGTATAATTTAAAAGCTCTATTTATTATAGAAAACGAGCCTCAAGGGAGATTTCAAACTGAAATTAAAAGAATCGAGTTTCAATGCGAGGTACATGTCCCCTTTCTTTGCATCTTGGACGAAGTTTTAATCACGAAATGCAAGTAACAAAGCGGTGCAAACTTGGCATCCGGACTTTCAACAGCCTTTCGCTTTTAATAGATTGTCAGCCGTATAACAAGTTGGCGCGCGATTGTTACTTATTGAATGCTAAGCACTTACTCGTACGAGTTTCAGTTTGGCGCAGTGAGAAAAGTTTAAGCACCTCGTGGTGTGTTATCAATAATTAATACGACTTAAACTTCTATAGAGCGGCACGATTTCCTTATACATACTAGACGTGGTAGACAAAAACTTTACACGAACGACTTATTAGGTAAAGTTTGATAGAAAACATCCTTTAGAATTAAGATTAATAATGAATCTAATACTCTCACTTCTACACACACTCAAAATCCAAATATGTAATAGTAAAATACTACATAACGTAGCAGTAAATACTAACGTCTCCGACTGACACTATTACGTTAAATTTAATAAGATTCCAATGTCACGGCATTCTTACAAACTTCACAATACTAAGAAACTTGGAAAACAGAGATACATGAGCAAAGAGCTCAGTAAGCCGACAACGATAATAGCAAGGAAGCATAATATAATGCTGTAAAAACATTTACTGTGTATTGTGCTCAGGAAAAGGCAACGAGTTCGCGCCGATGTAGCTACGACGCTAATTATGTGTCGCGGACAGATAATATGTTTTTTTTATTTTCTTTTTTTTATTAATACAAGGTTGTCCACCAATATTTACAATAGTAAATGCACTATAAAATAACATTAATACAAACATTTATAGGACAACACAACATGCACAATACAATTACTATCTATATGTTATTATTATAAACAATACTAACTAAAACATTATTTTTTATTGCTATAATATGCTGTCACTAATGTTATTTTTGTCACTTTTACAGGACTTGAAATAAACATTAACTCTTCATAAAAAATACGGCAATAAAATTGACTTACTCACAAAACCCATTAAAGATTCTAATGCATATAGGACAATATAAGTTTATATACCTAGTGACCGAAACGTATAGCAAACAACGTTTTTGTTTTCAAACTAACAATACAAATAAAAACACACCTTTGACAAAGTCCAAACTTTGTGTCGATAACAATAGCACAAAGCTAACAACCGAAATTACAATACGTGTTTAAAACCACCGTTATATGACTATAAAAATGATAGAAACCTTAAACTCACGTGTGCGCGTTCACGTATAAAGCTGTAGTATAAGTAGTATTATATCACATAATTACCATCTTAGTGAGGAGCGTGATACAATCGGAACAGCTTACGTCACCAACTCATCCATAACCTGCCTTCACAGGCGAGTCACGAATGTATCATTACTGGGCTTCCGTGTGATTCCCGTCTATCGAGATAATCTTTTGTTATCTATCGGCTGAGATTACCTTGTATATTAAACCTTTATTACCTTTTTCTATCGTACCGCTATTGACACTTTTGTAAGCTTTAAAAAATTACAAACAATATTTTTTTTCATTACTAAACAAATGGGTTTTTCCTTTTATCAGTATCAAAAGAATTAGGTTGACTTGTTATTTTGAATTTGTTGAATAATACTTTTCGTATATTAGAATATATACCTGGTATGGAATAATAAAAATAATTCTAAGCTTAAAGTTATCCATTAGAAAAACTAGACTACTACTACTAACTTAGTCAGATTTAGCTAAATTAATGGCATGTATGACCTACCACCTTATGTCTAATCTGTATAATTACTTTTGAGAAATAAAGATTTTATTATTATTATTATTTATTATAGTCACCGTAATTTTTCTTTGACGAGAATAGATATAACTATGATAAGGATACATTACTAAACTGAATGTTGACTTATATAGCATTATGTATTCGACGTAACTAGCGACAGTAATTAATATTATATAAAACAATTGTATTAGTTCTGCGATGTTTTCTCACAAACGCAACTAAGCGCTATCTTTCTTTAAATCTGGGAAATAAACAGTGTGCAGGAAAAAAACTTTGAATGTAGCGGTGATAGATTATGCCATCGGTGGCATTTGCATAATGCCATCCATAACGTTGACAAGTTAAGGCCGATAACTCGGTATGCATTTTACAATCGCTTGCGTTTCTTAAGACATCAAAACTGCTGTGCGAGCAACGGTTACATCGTATTCTCTGGAAAAAGTTGAATCGGGCTGTTTCTTTCTGTTGTTTGATAGCAAGTGAGTCGGCATGATCTATGGCTAAAAACCACGAATATGACGCGTGAATAACACAAAAGCTCATAAAACGCCTGATGTTATAGTAGCCTTAAAGTTGTGAAAAAATTTTCCTTCCCACAACTAAATGAATTGCTTTTGATACCAGACTGATTAAAACGTATATTGTTTAATAGATAGCTTTTACTTTCCTATAGGTATATTTACAAAATTTCAATACCATCAACACAATATTCAACTAATCATTAATATAATTAGGCAAGTTCAAATTCACAATAGAATAATACATCTCCGATATCGACACAGAAACCGAAGACAAATTACTTGGTACGTGTATCCACGCAATATAATACCTATTTGATCGAACAATGTGTTAATCATAGATACAGCATATCATTATAATATGCTATTCCTTCGGCATAATAATATATAAATAGCGCTGACTATTCACAGCGTATTTGTATTAAGCTACATATAAAGAGAATTCATATCAAATTTGTATTATATAATATATTCTATATTCGGTACCATGTAGGTACTATCTAGCTCCAATAGAGCGAAATATTCCATTATTTCCATATTAATCAAAAATTGTTATAATAAGATCATTTTTCTTTTATCTACGCTTCTTTATAAAACAACCGTTTCATACCTACGACGTACATTAAAATAAATCAAATCTTTTTCTAGTCTGGTTGAACGTTAAAACCCATCTAGGTGCTTTTAGCAATAGTTTCAAATGTTTCAATAGCGGCTACGGTTCACGGGGCTCTCAGTTTTAATCACTCTCATTAAGTGCTAATGCTAAATGAAACTAAAAGCTACAAAGAGCTCATTACTCGTAAGCGATCAGTCGCCGGACTCCGCCCCGATGCTCGATGGAGCAGCCCTCACTACAACCTTAATTGCCTTCCTTCTTTCGCCGGTCTTTTGCGTCGTTTTTATTTAACTAGGAAATCGGTTAGTGAGGCTAATTAAATCGTTTCTACACACCCACAGAGAGACGCAAGTAATGAGCGGCGACAATTAAAATTTCGCTACGACTTTCTACGAAATTTAAACAATGTGACGCTTGTTTAACCCGTTGCTGGTAATAAAGTATTTTGAGGTTATTTTCAATATGAAAATTATCAACTTTATTTCTTATATATCGTATCGTAACACCACAATGATCTTAAAATCAATTTCCATTTCAACAACTTCATTAAAAGTTGATTACTTTACAAAAATGCGCAAACGGCATTAAAAGCAATAACTGAATTGTGTAGTATCACACTCCCGCTTCACGTAGCATAGACTACCTGAGTTATTCAGGTCATATGGTACGGGTGTATACCTACTGCGAATGAGCGTTGCAATTTTTCTAATGAAACATACGTATTGAACGTACGTGTAAGAGAAATATTTTATGGATCATACGAGCCTTTACAGAGGCACCTCGCTTTGTTCCGAAATATGACTTTATCATTATACGTTATAATATTTATAAAACTGAATGTCTCCTTTGCTTGTGTTACAATCTTAACTTATCTTAGCTTAATAAATCGTTTCAAAAAGTATCTAACATTGAATTTAAAGAAACTAAATTACTTAATTCTTAACATTTTATTTTAAATAGTCGTAACTATAACATTAGTCACCTATAACAACTGGTTATTGGTCTTTGGAGCTAAACTCTTCGTTCCAACCCGTTGAAATACCGTAGACGTTCAATTCTTTCAATTTTCATAAGAACCGTTGGAAGATTTTGGCGGCGGCGCTTCCGCAGAGTCAATAAATCAAAGCGGCGATGTCGAGTAAGCGCTTTTCATCTTTTGATCCGACCCACCGATTTAAACTTCCTTCTTCGGGCGAAGCAATGATTTGTTTTCTTTTAAGAACTTTGTTATTATTGTGTAGTATAGCTTCCGGCTTTTACAGTGTTCCCGCTTCATCGCGTTGCCATTCACGCTACAATGTAACATTATCACTCTTTACAAATAATTAATTGTTATACCACTCTTGTTATATTTTAGAAACGATATGCAATTTAATAGCAACTATCTTACTAGACTTCCATAGTGTTTTGCGTTGCCATGCAGTTTCAACGTTCGTGTAATGTATACGATTCCACCTATCTGTACGCGTACTCAGTCGACACCAGATGTCTCTACGGGCAGGCTATCGGTGTAGTTAAGATTTATTGGACAAACCGATTCTGTTCCAAAATTCCAACTCTGATACGAAACGATACGGAACGATTTACGTGTGAGAACCCTTTTTTGAATTAAGGCAGCTGCGTGAATACAGTTTCTATAGAAACCCATGAGTGTTTTAAGATTATTTTAAATTTATAAATGTTCTCAATTTCTTATCTATATTAGGATAAAGTACGTATAAACCATGTTGCAAACATCATTCATAATAAAATTCATTGTCAAATATTTTAAAATTACTGGAAATAAATACAAAACCCAGACAACACTTGCTCAATTCGAATAGCTTAACTAAACGTCTAACCAACCGACCACAACAAAACAGCAGACAATGAAATATGCAAATAGCAAAATCTTTTCTTTAAAATTCGCATATTTGCTAAGGAAAAACAATTCGTGACACTAACGACGACGTAACAAGCGATCTATAGTTTTCTCTGTCTACAATAGTATTGGATCCGAGGACATTTTTCCAACACGTGTGACATTTTAGAGAATTGCATTTGCAAGGCGAATTTCTTCTCCCCCGACGCTATTAAACCCCTCCCTGAACGGAATGACAAATGGTTTACAGCCACATTTAATACTTACATATTGCTTCCCCGTGTTACAAAATTGCTGAAACGATTCCTATAAATACTAATATGATATGAGTTTAAGGTACGCATATTACTTTGGCAATTTCCTTATGTACATATCATTACGCGTCTGAAATATATGTTATATTAACATTGAAAATGATATTTTCTCTCACATAACATTTGATTAAATTTATTATATAGGTAAACAAGTTCTTCGTTATTTATTTATTTTGCATTGAAGTGTTAATGTATAATTATATTCACCATGTATAAAGGTATAAATATGTACGAGAGGCGACCTATTGCCAAATAGCAGTATCTGCCAGGCAACCTGAACTTATAACTAATAAAGCACCATTTTTCTGTGTTTAACTATATAAATATCATTTATTCTAATACAGTTCACACATTACTTCTAACAATTAAATTACATTTCATATTAGATTCAAGGCTACGGATCCAGATCAATTGATTCCACGGGATCATGTTCCACAATAGTGTCTCATATCGCAAGGTTATGACAATTTTATGAGTATCACATATATTACAATATAGAGTAGTGTTCGTCAAGGCTATCGCGTGAACTGCTAGTTTTTGGAAAATAAAATGATGTCAACGTTTATATTGAAATACGATTATAAATTTTAATGTTCACAAAAGTTCATCACTCCAACATTCGTAAATACAGAAAATGTAAGTCTATACATTCATCTCATCTGAGCTTCTACAACAAACCATAAAAACAAATTACGCCTTCCGTCTTAATAAACATCTAAATGTGAATATCCAATTCAATAAAGGTATTAAAGGGATATACGCAACGATATAAGTTTGCAACAAAGCCAGATCGTAAACACAACACGAAGTTTTGGGCGGAATATGTTATGGTATTATAAAGGGTATTATGGCGCCCCACAATACCACTTCCAGCCTTAACGTAAGCTCTGGGGACTTGGAAAATGAAAATATATTGCAATGATAAGTGAACTTTGTATGTTACCACGGCGATTATGTTGGACGTCGAGCGGCATTAGTTTGAACGATCCGCCTTAATCCCCTTGCATGAATATTAAATGAACTCTTTTTGCTTTAGTGTATCTTTTATAGAACGAAAATATTATATAAGCTTATAAGCTATGAGAGCACTTAAAAGAGATAGAGATATAAGAAAATGTAGGACACAAAGTCTTATATTATCATCCCTAACGACCCTCGACCACTGAACATGGAATAGCACCAAATAATTCAATTCATAGGAGCCCGAACGTGATTTGGTAAAAGCGTCTACTTCCATCTCAGGAATATGAGTGAATAATATAGCAGAGATCACGATCGAATCGATCGTGGGAGCTAACGCTGCAAGTAGTTCACGGAGCTTTTGTTATTAAAATAATAGCAGAAGACGTTATCAATTTAGATACGAATGAATTTAATAAAATAATTGCGAGGAGAAAATTATGTTATCATTATTTTTGTACTAATGTACACGAGTACATAGTTATTATTTCTGATATGAATATGAATAAATAATATAAATTTATTTAGATTCAAAGTGAGAATATTTAAAAGGTGGCTATAAAAATATCGGATGTTAGTGGTGCGAAGAAACTCGAGAAGATTTAGTAGTGAACCAACTGTATTCGAGATAGTATAAAAGGCAGGAAGCGAAGAAACAGATACACAGGGCGCAAACAGCATTAATGCCGCGGATACAACGGAGAATAGCGTATTCGAGACGCGAACTACGATAGAGAATAAAAAACATCTCACATAAATCATGTCTGAACATGGCCCACTCGACGACATGCACAGTTTCAGATATATTTCATTGTTAGTTCAGCGATTAGGGAACTTACAGAAAGTGTGAACACGAAACGACTTTTAGTGGCGACGTCGAGTATACCGAGAGTCGAGACTAACGGAATGTAAGCATTGAATACATTTTTACTTTTGCTCATAAAAATCCCACTGTTTCATAACACAAAGCATGAATTTGCAACGAGTTTTCTTTAAATGTTTTCCATAAAAATACGAAACAGAACAAGTTACATTCAAACTTATAAGAATTTCCCAAAATAACTTTTAGCAAGAAAACATAAAAGGGACGTATTACAATGAAGAAATTATAAATAGCGGAACTTTTTTCTGACTGAAGTAGACGACAAGTGGTGAATCAATATTGACGTGGTTTCTTTAGTTTTTTGTAGCACTTATAGGTTCCTGCAGACACTTAACTAAATTATGTAGAATGTTAAACTATATATATTTTCAGTATATAAAAGAGTTTCTATTAAATTAGTCACTGTTCCAACGGTCTACTTTCCTACGCTTAAAATAAATATGAAGCCTTATAAATGCGTTTGTTAATAAACTTTGGCTCACACTATTACTACAACTGAACAACCCCTTACAATATTTGGCGCAAGTTTTCTTAAACTTGATAAAATCCTTAATGAAAGTGGACAGCGGCGGCTCGCAGCATGACGTCTCACATTACAGCTCGTGCCGGCATCCCTTGCACGTAAAACGTTATTGCATCTCTTGTTCTCGACTTCTTCTCTCGGAATTTTATATCAAACATTTATTAAGGCGTATAACACAATAATTGCTTCGCTTCGTTATATTCGCTATTTTTTTTCGATCGAACAAACGCCTCGAGACCAGAGTTTGTAAACTTTAATATGATTTTATTTTCAGTTCAGTGAAGTTAAAACTGATTGCACGTTAGTCTGCCGAGTTATAAATATTAAAGTATGGAAACATCTCGAAAGTCTTGCTCTAGCTGATTTTATTTTACAAAAGAACGAACATTTTCTTATAACAAATATAATTAATTAATAAAAAAAATGGCTGTGACATACGCACGGACAGACATGACAAATCTATAAGGGTTCGGTTTTATGCAATTTGGCTATGGAACCCTATAAAACACCTTTTTAAAACAAGTCCTACCATCTGACTGTGCGACTACAACTCATATAAAATTTTAAGCACTTTCATACTCCACGCTTTCACGTCGATTCTATCAAAATATCAAAGGATCAAAGAAGTGACTATTCAAAGAGACGTATCGGTGCTAGTGAACTCAGGGCTAATATTAAAGTCTCTCGAAAGTGATGTATTTGTTCCCGTCGCTGCATTTGTAATTTTCCAATTTATCTACATCGAATATTTGACACGGTAATTGTTTCATTATTTTCTAACTTTTGGAACAACATTAGTTTTAACTTAATTATATAAGTTACGTAGCATATTAAATATTAATTAGTATTGTTAATCTATTCAGCACAACGCATATACAGCTTATAGAACCGATTATAAAACGTAGTCTTCTTTCCTTATGAGGCACCCATATTGGATTCCAAATTACGTCACACAACAGTATAATCCAAACTTGCTACAAAACTTACACTCGAATCCCTAAAAGTCATTAACGAAACGATTTAGATAAAACTTTGAGACAATAAATATAAGCGTAACGAGAAACAAAATATCAGGATTACGGAAGAAAGCAATAAGAAAGATTGTTTGTATTGCAAGTGAAGTTCCAGCACACCTGAGTCAGGGAGATCGTAAATACACGTGAATTGCTAAAGTTCCAGACTTCACAATGGGATATTGTGACTGTATCTATATAATGACGCTTAAGAGCGATGAGACTTCAGTTTGTCATTTGTCAGTTTGTTTTCATTTAGTTTAGATTTTCTTATCTTGTTTATACATTAACTAACTCTATAATAACATAATGGGGCGTACAATAGCAACCCCGGAGTGATCTCCGTAATGCAACGCTCGGCGACGCATACACTTCCAATACTATGAGTATTTTTTAATTCAATTCACTCTCCCCTTCAGAGCACGGACAGAATGGCTTCGGCAAAATGAAATTACATAAAGTTTCCTTAAATTCCAAATATTACAGCTGACTGGGGAGCCACTCCACCCGTATCTGCTTTAGCGTAATTCCACTCTATTTGTATTCCTTGTCGAAAATCAGCCAATTGTTGGCGATATCCCCGCGTGCCGTGCCGTTATATTCGTCTATTTTTGGCACTTCTAACTTTTATCAGACATAAAACACACAAAAACCTACAACTGAAGCAAACATATTAGCAAATATGTATAATGCGCTGTTTGAGTCATAAAACACGAGTTTCGAAAAGTTGATTTTCATATATAGTTCTAAAGAAGTTTATATTTATTACATATAAATGAAATTTCACTTTAAAAACTATAAAATATAAAGAACGCATTAAATCAAATTACGATCAGTTATTCCGTCTCAAGCAGTCAATTAATTGTTAAACAAATAAGTATATATTTTACCTTACAATATACAAAGCTTAAAATACCATCCTAATTCTGGTTTCACTAGAAGAATACAACGTAAAGCAATGGATAAAATGGATAACACTTAGACTTAACTCGTAGAGGAGGAGCTCTGCAATATGACAGTATGGAGCAAATATACAACGCAGGCAAAGGATACAAAGCCTAGCAATAAAACCACGTGTAAATGTCACAACGGGACGGACTTAATCTTTTCTGGGCGATCGCTCTTTTTCACGGGTAATGGCGCGTTTTCCATTGCAGGGCGCTATTGCGGAAACGTATCACGTCCGTTCCTACGTTTGCTTATTTTTATTTATTTCTTTAGCGAAGAGCAAACATAAATATACATACGTACTGTTGCTATTGACTATCTATCGTTATATTATATACTTACGGAGCTTGCGCTTCTAATGGCAGAAAAATATTTTTTTTAATAGAAGGTTGTCCACCAATCTTTACAATAGTAAACGCACTATACAATAACATTAATACAAAGAAAAAAAGCTTATTTATAGGTAGAGTTTGGCTGAAACTACCTAGGTACTTTAATATTTCGTACTTTTAAGACATACATTTCACCGTGTCGATGTTGTAAAGATACAATTTTAATCTACAACAAGACGCACGCCAGAAAAAGTAATTTCCACTATTTATAGATCTCTCAAAGATGTAACGAACTGGATTAGACGATTA
Source organism: Eurema mandarina (assembly GCA_018238005.1). NCBI lineage: Eukaryota > Metazoa > Arthropoda > Insecta > Lepidoptera > Pieridae > Eurema > Eurema mandarina. The sequence continues at coordinate 29,166 of DWAJ01000326.1, forward strand.
ACTTGTGAAAATGCATAAATTACTACAGCTTAAAACTATTAAACTCCATGATCATCTAACACTTTATATTAAAACGCGGGATTATTTATAAACGCTTTTCGTAATTAGTGAACAAAACCTTTTATAAATAAGAGTACTAATAATGAAATTAAGGAACCCTCGCCGGCAAGATAATCGTAACGGCACCGTAATCACTGAAGTACACTTCGATCTCGCGCTAACGAAATTTGAATTTGCTAAATTTAATAAAACTTGTTGAAACTCCTTGTTTAAATATAGATATAATAAGAAATTATTTAATGAAGAGTGCAGATTTATTGGAAAACAGTATTTTAACGTGTAATTATTTTCTTATAGGGTATAGTGATATTTAAGAAACAAAATCAAATATTTTCTTTAATATAAATTATGTATTTGTAACGTAGCGTAAAAAGTTTTTGGTATAAAATAAAAACAACTGATCATGGTAATCATGAAGCATGCAACACGTAAATGCCTATAAAACCGTGCAAATAATTATAGGTGTGAATTATAAACGACAAATCATAAATACTATATAATATATAATAATACAAGTCGAACTTTATAACGCTGTATAAAATTCAACAGCGTTCTATTTCAATGCATATACATAATGTTATATACTATCGGCTATAAAAGTCACACCAACATAGCCATAAATTTCTATAAAAACGTGCCATGGCAAGAGGTCAAAATATTCATATCATTTATTTATAAATTTTCACAATATTGGGAACGAAATCAAGCAATAAAGTACTTCGTAATAAGATCTTTTCTAACGTTGAATGTGTTAGAACAGTTTTGTCTGTATTTGTACCTTATGAATTCTCCGGTTAAATCACACAACCACAAAGTACTAAACATTCTAGTAACACGAGTTTCATATTGTCTTTGACAAGGATTTCGCCAAGTCGCAAACTTAGCCGAACTTGACGAGTTTCCCGGGATGGTATCTTTTATAGGTGCTTCAAGTTAGAATTTGTAAAATTATTGTTACATATGTTCGTTGAATACTACAGGTACGGAATATGTAATTTGCTTTGTGTTCTGTAAAGTTTCGTAAGTAAATTATAAAGATTTCTAAAATGGTACTTTTGTTTCCTTTTGTAAATATATTATAACGGTATAATAAATTGATTCACACTGCAACATAGCATCATTGATTTTTTGGTATTAATTAATTTTTAAGTCAAAATTGTTACCCTTGAACGGAATTATATGAAATTACTTCCAAATTGAAACATTGCGTAAACCTGAAAGTCAATCAATGAGAAACGTGACTAGAAGTAGGGGACCATCAGCGCTATTTGATTTGCCGAGGTTTTAACGTGAAGCAAAGTGTGGGTCGATTCATTGGCCTTAATAAGGTAATATCCCTCTTTATAGAGAAGGCTCTAATCAAAAGGCTGGCGCGGAAGGAGCAGCGAGCCGATTACTGTTGGAAGTCTGATTGAACGTCAATGATTAAACGAGAACTAGCGTCATTAGTGAAGCTTCCCTTTTTATTATTAGTTCTTTAGGGAATTTATTTAAATTTTGGTACATTATACATAACATTCGGTATCTATTAAAGATTTCTTCATCTCATAAACATAGCTTTATACTGTGTATATATGTAGCATAGAAAAGATAGGCAATAGAAATGCATTAGGCGCATTAAAAACTTGTTATACAAGTTATATTGGGTACAACATTTTATCCAAATCCAAATAAATGTATTTCAAAACAGTCCTTTCTATTGCACTTTTAATATTGACAAAGGAGACTCTCTTTTATTTTTGTAATACTCGCATACAATCTATTACGCATTAATCGTGATATTATTTTGAGTAGCTCGATTAAGTCGTCGCCTAAATTATATCTCGATATTAACACAACTATAAGCATTCACCTACTTAACCTTTGAGTCTAAATCAAGGGCAAGACCTTCGTTAGAGATGGTATTGGGTCAAATTAATAAACAGACGAACTTCGTGATTGATGCTTAATTTAATATAATTGTAGAAATGTCAAATAAATCAGAATATTAATGTGGTGCTGGAATTAATTCAGAGTTATCATATTTTATGCTTTAGGAGTAAAATGACTCGTAAAGGATTACAGATAATTATAAAGCCTGTCAATAGTATGTAACGTCACATACCCAAATATACCGTAATTTTATAATTATATGTTATCCTTTATATTAAAAATGATAACGATTATCTTATCAATAAAATGAGAGGGAAATAATCTTATTGTTAGTATATTACAATGAGCAGTCCAAGTATGCTTGTAAAGAATCTTTCAGTCTTCAAATGTATAAACATCATATGTAACCTCTTCATTGCCTTTGAATTATGTTGTACAAGTTTCATATATAAAGTGAATACCAATTCGATCGATATATCGATGAGTCCATATATCGCGCGGCCTATAAAACATTGATAAACTCGTGAACCGGCAGCGTCGCGAAAAGAGTAATAGAATTAAAACGGCACACGACAGCCCTGCATACACCGGTATAGCTTCGATACGAAAAAATACACGTCAATACCCGACTGGCTATATTGGCTGCATCGACTGTAGCTATGAGTTACAAAATCTCGCTTAATATCTTCATATGCTGGTTCTTACTTGCTCAACGATCGTACCGTCCACATACCTGCAACAAAAACAAAACATTCAAATTAATATAATAATCGTTACGTAATAAACCTTAACTTGTATACACCTTAATACAGTAAAATACCGCATTAAACAGTACTATCTATCTATTCGTCAGTATTGCCTATCTATTCGTTGATCACGCAGTAAAATATAATTAAATAGCTAACATACCATACAAGAAACAACTACAGTAGAACGCACCCATCAGTGAACAATCAACAAAGGAGCTAAAACTATTCGCTACTCCTGCAATTTTAATAAAAACGCGAAGAGCACAACTTTTATTACTTACACAAAACAAATAAACGCTGAGAAAACCCCACTAAGAAAATAACAGCATTCTCGCCACGTCAATAAACTTGATTGCAAGAACAAGGAATGCTGCAAAGACTAGAGCAGCTCCACTGTTCTGGGCGATGTATAATTTGCGTCATTTCATCAAAATTACTACTCGAGCTCTGTATAATCTTCACAAAACTTCACTTTACCGAGCGCACGGAGTATGCTAAGACATTGAGGAGATGAACTTTTATGGTTCGCGATCATGACTTCGCGAGAATGGGAACATCGAGATGTTTCTCGAGAGAAATACGTATCGCTTGTGTGCGATATCAACATTCAAATAATATCATTCCCAAATACCTACGTCATATATAGCTATGTATAGCTATAATGGGATACTCTCGTCATTTAGTTTGGATAAAGTTATTGAGGAATCGGAAAGTGAAATGACCCTTGATGATTGTTCTCATCATAACTAAATTCGCTATTAGTGTGCCATTATGATTTTAAACTTTGAGCACATTGCTATAAGACTCACTTCTAATATGGGACCTCTTTTATTTAGATCGATATAAATATATGTAACATTATCTATTTAATAGCAACATTTATGATCTGCACATTATATCATACATAAAATACATCTTCCTAAATAATATATACTTTCATACAAAAAAGATTGGGTACACTCATTCCCGAACTAATTCTGTCACGTTTCAGATGTATCACGTAAACAAAATAAAAAGAACCCTTAGTTTACAAATCCGCTAACAAGATTACAAAGGCAAATGTATAAAATTACGCGTATTTGAGGGATGTTGGCCAGTTTTACAGTTACGAGCGTTCCATAAAAAATATTCAGTGAGCTCTAGAATTGATACTAAATCGGTTGGAATAAAGTTCAGTATTGCAGCGGCTGTAAAACATTTTATTGCCCTCAAAAATACGTTTAATACAAAGTAATTACAGTATATACAGATTACTTTCTTGATGAGAAAAATGTGTCAATTCGAATAACATGTGGCGGACCGCTAGTAATACAATACAATACGAATTGAGTACCCCTTATGATATTTGTTCGAGACTTAGCATATATACAACTTCTCAACACCGAAACATCTAAATATATATAATTCAAAGGTGACTTACTGACATAGTGATCTATCAATCACGCACAGCCCAAACCACTGGACGGATCGGGCTGAAATTTGCAATGCAGGTAGATGTTATGACGTAGGCATCCGCTAAGAAAGGATTTCGATCAATTCTACCCTCTGGGGGCTAAAATAGGGAAGGAAAGTTTGTATGAAAATCCGAACGGGCGGAGTCGTGGGCAACAGCTAGTTGCAGCATAAAAGCTAGCCAGTCAGTAGTTCTGCCTGTCGAGGATCTTCCCTTTACTTAATAGGAAGATTACATCCTCCACCTAGGTACTCCTCAAACATATGATCTCAAACTAAATATAAACTCAGCAGCTATAACCAAAATTAATAACTTCGTATAACAACAACATACAGCTGAGCTAGAAGAGTATATTATAGCAATAAATTGTAAGTACAAACGGGCTCCCGCAAACGAGACTAACTAACAAATCCCACTAACGTAATTATAGTGACACAGCACTACAACGTCAGGATAATTCCATCGTGTTAATTTCGGTTAGCGAAGACGGCGCGTGACAAGTGCTTGAAACCACATCATCGTGTGTATGACAATATTGCACCGTATATTCCGTTTAATTACTGATCTACCCACATAATTTTTCTCAATACAACTCATTTATTACTAACAACGATTATTTTTTATTATTTAGCACTTTAGTTATTCTAAAACACAGACAACTCTCGTTGCGAACAGTACAGATACTAGAAGTTCTTTACTAATCAAAGAATGCGATGCTTCGATTGTTCGGAATTTCATTTCCTTTGACCCTTGGAGCCAGTGTAAACAAACGAAAAGCGACTACCACCCACCGCATGAGAAGGAACGAAAAATAGATCAGTACCGGGAATTTCATTGGCAGACGTACGGTTAAAAGTAACAAGTTGGTCTTCGAGGTACCTACGTGAAGCATGAAAACTCATTTCGTCAAGTTAGTACGAAGATCGTTGATATAAGTTTTCGGATAAAACGTAGGAGCGCGACAAGAGTACACGTATAATCCGAATTTACCAGATTCTTGTGAAGATTGCGCGTTCAACTTCGCAGGTGTTCCTTGAGGCGGAATTTTCGTTAGCGATTTATCTAGTTTAACATGACGTCGCATAATGATTTCCAAACTTTCACAGGAACGAGATGAGGCGAATGGATTAGATCTTGTATTGGCTTTTCGGGCACAATCCGTGTGTACGAGTTTACTTGAAGGGTATCTAGGTATATCTTATATGAAACTGATCGCAATAACGTATCCATCCCTTAATCCAGAACAAAACTAAATTATAATAACCTAAGTAGGTTCATTTAACTAATTACATTTATCAATGTTATTACATTAAGAGAGATGATGAAATTTAAAAACTACCTTAAAAAACTATATCAATATATATTTTGTACTGCTCTTTTAACAAATACAAACGCATAAAAAGAGAGTGAGAAAATAGCTGCAGGACAGACGTGCACACTCGTCAATTATTTCTAAATTGCTTTGAATGCAGTTTTGGTCTTTTCGAGCTGAACTAGGGAAATATTCGGTATAGTATTAATACATCGTATAAAAACTGACTTTCGGAAACTACCAATTAAATTCAACATAGATAAAGAATTGCCCTAGTTAGCAAATAATTGACTAGTGATTTACATATAATACATAATTGATATTGGTTTGTTTTTATTCTTATTTTTATACATAAATAATAAAAAATTACATTACGGCAATACTACCAAGAATACAATATGTAATTGGTTACTTTACACGTATATATTAGTACTAAAGCATTATTATTTGTCTCTCGTACTCAAAGCTTGCAACAAGCAATTAAACCCGACGATGACTCATCTCGTATACAAAGATTTACTGCAAAATGTATGTAAGTATATCAGCACAAATTTGGCTAATTAGTGAAACCATTATATTATGTCTATTGCTCACATTACCTAGTTCTAATAAAGTTATAATGCCTTTTAAGCAATATTGTTTGGTATGAATAAGATTTTTAACTAATGAGCATGGATGAATGCTAGCGAATAAAAGTGGGCTAAGAATGAATACGGCAAAACTCGCATACACTCCTACGTTACCGTAATTGGGTGATTCAGTATTGTATGCTATAATAATGTTGGTTTATTTTCATATATAATAAGAACTAAGCTATAAAAACTGCCAATAAGTGGAAATCGATAGCATAATATATAAAAAACAGGATGAAAAAGAATCGTCTTCAATCTCCATACAATAGTAACTTCTTATTACCAACTTTACTCTTTAGAAAAAAGTATAGTATATGTATATTATAGTAGTATAAATAGATATATAAGGAATACCATTAAATACATATATGTATACTATAGTTCAGAATAATAGTATAGTACGCGTCACGAATCTTTAGCGCTGAACGAAACCTGCGCAGAAGTCAAAAATAAGGTATCGAGGTAGAGGCGCGGCGCGCGGGGCGCGTGATCGTCGGGTATGCGAGCGTTGATTGGTTGTCCCAGTCGTGTTGTCTTTCTCGCACCAATACGTCAATTACGGGCGCGATTCTACCGATGCGCAGCTATTCTCGTCAATCGCTAAACATAAATGACGCGTACGCGTAGTTGGTATAAACTCACCTAACGTATCCTTGCCGATAACAAAGTCCTGGTAGTTGTCCCGGAGCGTGGTCGCCGAAGCGACCGCGAGCAACGCCGCGAGCAGAAGACACCTCATCATGGCCGCTGACTGAATGTACCAGCATCGTCCCGCTACCAGCTTTTATATACACCCGTATCAATGTTTGCGCTCTCTCCAGATAAACTTTGACCGGTGATAGTTATTGTTAAGTCAGGTAACGTAAGCAAAATTAATTGTAACCTGCCCGAAAAATTGTTATAGAAAACTTAGAAATTGTTTTAAGGATCAGCGTGCAAGGATTTTCGTCTTTGAATAATTAAGGACATTATTGATATCGCTTCCATAGAGATAGATATATTATCCATAATTGTTTCATTGTGTAGTTCGTTAATTTGACGACCTTTACAGGAGCGGATGAAAATAATTTATAAATATTTTAATTTAGACACTTTTATTGTATTTTATGAATATTTAATCTGTTATTTTGAGTTATAAATTTAGATAAAACGTCGAAATTTTTTTAAGAGATTTTTTTCAGCTTTAATTTATAAAGTTTTTATAAGTCTAAATGTATAACATTTTGATATCTTTTAAAAAGCAATGAACAGAATTTATTGCTAGTTATTTTCTATAGCAACTGCTTTCTGAACCATAGCTTAACTTTAGTTATAT
>DWAJ01000327.1:0-36534 GCA_018238005.1 Eurema mandarina
AGACTTAGCATATATACAACTTCTCGACATCGAACCATCGGGGCCTAACGGCCGGCCAGTCAGTGGTTCGACTGGTCGAGGATCCTCCCTTTGGTTCAGAGGAAGGTTACATCCTCCTTCCTTCCCAAAAAGTATTAGTCTAGGGTTAAGTCTCTTAAGAGAACGGAATTCTTATAGGATTGATTTGTTATCCGTTTTTTAAGATCTTTGATATAGGAAAAGCGTATTGAGGTTAATTTAAAACTATATGTTGCACAAATATATACAGTCACTATGGAGTTAAGGTATGAAGGTCTTCCAAATAAAAGTTCAAATTATTGTTTAACTTTTACTACTAATAATAAGGATACACATACCTACTCTGCTCATTCAGCGCTTTGTAAATGTGTGTGTCCCTACCTTCACTAAAAATATGCTCTAAAGTAAACATATTTTTATGAACACTAGTATAGAGAATCGTCTCTTATACAGAAATAATTTTTTTTATATTCTTTGTGGAATTAGTCATTGAGTTTTAATTTAAACAAGGTTTCACAAGAATGACAAACATGACCAGATTTCGCGCCTATAAAAGGAGCAATCAGCAGATGCGATCTTATTTCATTTTCGATCCGATCTTATTAAATCATAAGATTTAATTGCATCCTTACTAATTATATTTAAAACGAAAAAAATCGTGTACGATGGTTGTTTCTTCAAGCAACTAATTCGAATGGAGGTAAATTATACCCTGAATTCAGTTATAAGCACGGGAAGAAATACTACGTGAGTAAAACTGCGGGGTACGACTAGTATGATATATTCAAACAATTTATTAATAAAAATATAGGTAATAGCATAACACGTGTTACAAATCACGTTCGAAGCGATTAGCGAATCAAGTTGTCAGAATGCCCGAAGCGGAATAAGGATTTCTTGAAAATATCTGAACAGCCTCTAAAAAGGTATGTAAGACCGCCAGTTATTTTGATGCATCGTAGATAATTAAAACCTTAGAAGGCTGCTTGAAGACACGTTAAATTTCTGATAAATTACTGAAATTTTAAATGCGAAATTTTGGATGTTTTGATTGTAAGGTTGTTACTCATTCACGTCAAAGCTACTGATTGGTTTACGCTGAAATTGGGCAGATAGGTAGATTAGACCCATAGACACGCTGGACGATTTTTTAATTCGGTATTCCCACCGGAACCGAGGTTAGTACCCCCTAATAGATAAATATTAATTAATTTATTTTAATATTTGATTTGTATATCAAGATGAGTTTTTTTGAACACCAAAATGTGCGTCTGTTTTCCCCCACGCTATAAAAATAACTCAAAACGCATTAACAGTCGTAGTTTAAAAACGAACGTAAATAAACAACCAGCTAGCAAGGGGTTTAACCGTTGTAATAAGTTAAATATCTGGCAACATTAAATATATGCACGGTACTAAGCATAAACCGCCTTCGTTGGCAACCCTGTGGGCGTGCCGAATTTATGTCTCTCGAAATTTCGACGTGCATTTTACATGCACATAGGCATGCATCATGCAGGCGAGATTCGCTACGCATACTGCATTCGTTATTTACTCATGTTAATTTATGAACAAATGTTACGGGCTTGGAAATCGATGTTTAGACGAGGTAATTAAAAAAAAATTGCATTTGATTGTTTATTGCATTGAAGGCTGAATGACTTAAAAAACACTTTAACTGTCTTGAATCTAAAATATTCCTGATTGTATAACCTCAAGACATAACTAGGTAATATATAAAAAGTGCTATAAATTCAATATTAATTATTTAACTTATTCCTATATGCTATATTCCGATGTTGTCTTTAATATTAAGTAAAAAGCTCATCAATAAACCTTGGACCTCACACGGTAATGCAATCCATGACGCATTATCATAAATACTTTATTGACGTTTATGTTTTTGACTTAAAATCATCCACGTAGGTCTTATATTGTGTGTATATATGTTTATAAGATGACCCCAATAAGAGCCTAAACGATCACATGAATTATATTTTTTAAATATTCCTCGAGGTATGAGGTTCTTACTTCCTGAGCAGAGAAAAAGGGTCGGTATATACCGATATAAGGTTACAAATAACATAGGTACAAGGTTAATGAGGTTTAAAATAGGATAAGAAGAGTACTTAGTTTTTTGCGTACGAAAGTGGAACTCTTTATTGCTTAGCAACAATTACCGTACGATTTCTCTGCGAAACCGTTATCAAAATAAAAATTATATTTTACATTATACGCATTATCATACAAAAGGTTCGGATTCTGTTTAATCGTGACTTTTATTATGACGCACAAAACACGAATAACAGTCGCTTTAAGAATATTAAATTATAAAAATTATCATATTAATATATTTATAAATGTCAGGATTATAGCCGGAACTGTTTTTAAATGGTAATACGACTTGTAGATAAGGGTTTTCGTTTATTGATATTTGTCATTGGCTCATTATTGGTTAATCATGATTTATGAAGTATTTTAGTTAAGGTTATAACAATGATATATTATAGCATGTTGAACCTATACACATACCTAATACGTAATAGAATTTACATTTTATTTGTTTTTTATGTTTTGCTTTAAAACATTATACAAATATCTTAAACTACAATAATTAATTATTATAACTGACCTTATCGCTAATAACGATCTCTTTTAGGATCAAAGTCAAAGTGAAAATCAAGGGATATTATACATTATTTTATACTATTTAATACGTACAAAATATACATATAGCCTTACCAATCTGAATTTACAGCAAAAGAGATATAGTGTTTATAAAGTGTTTAGAAAATAATAAATATTATATAAGAAAGAGGTAATATAAACACAAAATATACACCATCCAGCTTAGTCCGACGAAAACAAACATCGCAGCATCAGTTGAAAAGAATAAAGAAACGTTGTATTTAAATCTTTTCGGTGCAAAGGTCCCGAACAAAAAGGGACAATCGTAGAATATTGATGAGCATAAACAATAGTACAAAAATAACGCGACGAGCACGCTTCCCGGTCGGCATCTCTTGGACGGACATTTTGTTTAAAACTTATTGACTTTTAAGCTTTTACGCGCGTAGCGTCGCATAATTTGGGCGGGAGTTGTGCTTGTTATTATAATAAAAATAATACTTTATTTTTATATGTATAACATAACAAATGTTACATTTAAAATAAAAATAATCGACTATAATAATAACTCTTTGTTGTTAAACTAGAAATGAAGTAAAGAAATATTCAAATATGCCTTGTCATTATCGGTGATCTCTTACAGGTGAAATGTTGTACAGGAGAAGCTGAGCTATATGAAATAGGTTTAATATTTAAGTTTAAATAAACTATTTTGTTTCTGGTTGAATTGCTTTAGTTTTGATAGAATTGCTTTTCTCACAGACGTAAATATCTAGAACCTAATCATCAGGAAACTTTTTCTATATCGAGAAATTCGTAGTACAATAAAATATACAGCAGCAGCTATAATATAAACATACAGCTATTTTGAAAGTTTTAATGTTAAACGTACGAATCATCTGTTTATATCTTGGCATTGAAATTTGCTTGCACTTGGTACATCTTTAACAAAGTGACTTAAATAAAGAAATGAGAACATTTCTGGCTCGGCATTAAAATAAAATATACTAACAGTATTCAAATTAAAAACTGCTAGACAAATTAAGCGGCTATATAAAAGTTGTCGCCGGTTTCAAACGACTTCCTTTAACATTAACCGTTATTTTGGAAGCAACATTAACTTTCTTAACAGCTTTACACACCACTTACTAATTATTATGGACATTATAAAAAAAAACGCCGACGAAAGGTTGCCGATGGTTTTTATTAGCTCTGTTTCATTTAAACGCTAATTATCCTTTTTGTACTTAATTAATTTACTGATGAAAACAATAGTTGTTGTGAACCGTAGGAGCTTAGTACCTACTTTTTATTTTTTCGATTTCGATTTTGCGAAAAATAAATTAAAAACATACATATTTTCTTAGGAACAAAATATACATAAGATTAATATTGATTGTTTAATGTATAATACTTCAACATATAACTCAAGGAATACGATTTTATTATTAGATAAGTCAGAATAATAAGTAAATAAGTGAGTCAATTAAGACAAAGTAAAGTCTATTGAAGTGTTACAGAATTTATTGCTATTACACCTATTATAACACAATGATACTGTCGTTTATAATTTACACAATATCTGTTCTCAACAATACTATTATACAGCTGTGCATTCTCCAATTAATCTATTTAACGTCAAATGTATCGAGGATATCGCAATTTATGAATGTACGACACGAGTGAAATGATATTGTACTGCACTGTTTCAAAATAGTTTATAAATTCTGCGGAATTATCGTACCAACAGTTATATTAGAAACTAAATTGCCGAATAAATCATTGTACAAACCGTGGCAGTAAACGCAAATGGATCGTATAAATTAGGTACTCTATTTTTCGCTGCTACAGTCCTCTACCTTCAAAGTGATTATAAGTAATTCTCTTCCAAAAACTTAGACCACCCAATGTGAGTATAAAGAGTGGTATCGAGTTTTATTATTCCGATACGTAAGGTATCGTCATCGAGGTCAATGACCCGCTTTATGGGGACATAAACTGTGACAACGAAATTCATACTGATCTGATTGCGGACAGATGGTACTATATCGAGATTCGAGCTACACAACGCATTGATAGAAACGTGATTTATTCAGTCAACCTAAAAATCAATTTGGCGGCTTTGAAATACGATCGGTCAATCAATCAAATTTTGTTGCCATGTGTGTGTTGGTTACGTTCATATATGTCTTATATTACTTACAATATAACATATTAATTCTATACTAATATCATAAAGATGTAAAGTTTGTGGGTTTTGTTAAATTGTAAGGCGTTATCTACTGAACCGATTTTAAAAATTATTTCACCAATAGAAAGCCACATTATTACTGAGTGTCATAGGTTATATAAAAAACCGAACAGGATAATTAAAATTATGCCCAACGGCACGGGTCAGCTAGTTATTTATATTTAAAGTCTACTCGTATTTATATTTTTGTGTCTGACGTGCTGTATTTGTCTTTTAATAGTACATATTTCATTAGATTTAATCTTACTAAATAACAATATAAAAAAGCAGTCAAGAAGACTCTTATAAATAGATACGAGCACGGTACCAAACATTTTACATCAGAACATTAAACCGTAAAAACTTTGACACGAAATCTCCGCGTCCCAAATAGAAAGGTTGGTTAGCGAATAGTATTATGGCCGTTCTAGATCGGTAATTAGGACGTCGGTAAGCAACCGCGAAAAATAAACGCCCCGTTACGATCGGTTTATGTTTGTGTTGGCGTACCTATGGATCGCGAAAAGAAAACTTAGGCAATATGTGTAAGATTTTTTGTTCTTTTCGTTCATGAATTTATGGAACAATAATTTATGGTAATTCAATGGTAATGTAACATTTACGAATTTAATAAGTTTTAATAACGTGTTTGTATGAACATTACGAATATTGTCACAAAATGTAAGTATGTATGTGTCCATAATCAGTTTACCAAATTAACTTCAAGTAACGCATTTTATTCTCTCTGAAATCATACCCGGAAAACATACACAAAGTCTTGCTAGTGCTTATGGATGGTAGTTACTTTATTTTATTTTATTAGTAATTTTTAACGTTTATTGATTTTGTTTAAACCTATACGGCTTTAATATGTATAATATATATAATAGTCTATCTACATTTCACTATCCTTACCATCTCGCGATACAACAATCAGTTCAGCGACGCTCTGCACAAGGCTCACGACCCGGTATGACCCGTCGCCCCCGCTCTTATTAATACGCAGGTATTGTACTAGCGATCGCCCACGGATTTCCTTGTGCATCATTGCACATAAACTCGCTTGATTTATCTTTCTAGAGGAAAGTTAGATCGTGTTTTGTTTTAGTTGAAGATTGGACATGTTCTTCGGTTTGTTAGTAGATTAAACGCTTTAGTTATAGCATAAATATGATGCATTTATAACAGACAGACAGAGAAGTAGTATTTTAATTTTAACATTTTGCAAACAACTAAAACAAACAATTTTAATATTAGAATGCGAGTTAATCTAACGTTTCACTTCGCTTTTTTTATTTATAATTAACTAGCTGCTGCCCGCGACTCCGTCCGCGTGGACTTTCATGTAAACTATGACCCCCTTGCCCCCTTTTAACCCTTTTTTCCAGTTAAAAAGTAGCCTTTGCTCTTTCTCAGGCTCTAGACCATCTGTGTACCAAATTTCGTTCTAATCGGTTCAGTAGTTTAAGCGTGATGGAAAGACAGACAGACAGACAAAGTTACTTTCGCATTTATAATATTAATATGGATTTATCATGGACAAAACCAAAACTCAATTCAACAATAATCAAACCTTCAAATTATTTGCTACAACACCGTAACGTTAGCTAAGCCAAAATGTAAACATCTGCTTAAAACGACTGCAATAAAAGTTGAAAATTATGTCTTTTCGTCAAGTCATTTCGGTTGATGGATGGTGACAGCACATAACGGTATGGGATGCAAATCGTTACACGCATATATAAAGAGTTTATTACTCTAATGAGTCTCTATTTATTATGATTAACGTCAAATGATCAGGTGACAGCTGTCTTTTTGATTTTTTTTTCGTTATGGCAATTGGTTTTAACTGCTTGCCAGTGTCGTCTTATTGAATTAAAATTATTATAAAAGTAGTTATTATTTTTAAAAGTTACCAGTTAATTGAAATGACTACCAAATCGAAACATGTATGATTAATGTGCATTTTAATTGTTTAACATTTTCATTCTACAATTTACCTACAACAAATGTTAAAAATACTGTATCTTATGAAATACCAGGAAAATAGCTAATTTACAATTTGATGAATGTCATTCGTAAGTAAATAGCCCGTCCCAAAGAGGCAGAGGCACGCGGACAATCTCCGTAACGATCCTTTTATTCCAAACGTCCAGAAAGTCGAAAAATTTCCACTGTTTCATAACGATTACATTTCTGCCCTCTAGGTATAACGAACAAAGAGTTCCATGAAAAAGTTCATTTCAAAATGAATGTTATACACTGTTTGACTCCGTTGGAGCGAATTCTTGATGAAAGCCACTCACTCTGTCAGGGAATTTTTTGACGTTTGATGAAGAAAATGCCGGGGCTACAGCCATCGAGACGGCCATTCCGACTAAATTAACTTTCCCGGGCCTTGAACCAGCGTTATGGATTCCGACGTGACGCTTCGTGATTTGTTGGCCTCACTGCTGGCATTCCCGACTCAACCCTTGTAAGTACAAATTTAATTAAGGACCTTTCTGTGCGAGTAGTAAGCACTTTTAGTGTCTTACGAATTTAATTTGTAACATCCTCGATCTTTAAATATTCAAATATAACCGTAGCTTTCTAGGGCTTATAAATGCCGCCGTTATAGAGTCATTAAATTGATATTCTATAAATTAATGCTTGTAGTTAAGTACCATTCTATTAGAGACAAAACGGTGTGCTAAACCCGAGTCTTGTGTTTCACAGAAAATAAACAGAATCTATAGTTAATGGACTATAAAGTCGTCATAGAAACGCAATCACAAAAACAAATTGTTTAAGAACAATTCACTGTATAGAGATTATACCCGGGGCGTTTTCTTCTCGCAATTTAGACGATATTGCTAAGGAAAGCTCTGGCGAATGGAACATTTTCTCGAATGTTCTAATAAGATTTTAAATGTAATACTCTGTGTAAATTAATGCGAGCCTTTTAAATTGAATAGACAGGGTCCAATACTTGGCCTGAATTGGCGGCAAAATAATGATATTCATACAGTTTTAATTTGCTTTTAATATTAAGAACTTATTAAGTTGCTTAGACCGTTACTGTATCGATAAATATAAAAGCAATTAAATAAATCGACAAATATTGTTCGTTAAAAAGGCGTTCTGTAAATCTTAATAAATCTAATGCCTTGTTTATAAAATATTCATTAAGTTGAAATTAATAATATTCATTAATTGTAGATAATGAATTCATTATTCACTTCCAAAACCTTTATTGAATTCATCAACGGCTTTCGAAATGCCAGTTGGATGAAATATAATGGAAATGATTCATCATAAAAGTGATTTAAATGTTGACATAAAATTTACAAACATTTAAATTTAAATTGAATTTTCATTTTATAACGTTGTTACTACAAACTGTATATAACGCGATTTCAAACGCAATTTTTCTATACCGATATAATAAATAGGAAAGATTTGAATTTATGTTTGTTTGAACTAAATAAGCTCTGATATTATTTCAACTACTATTCGCGTTACAGGCAGAAATTTCGGAATCTAGTTTAAAATAAATGAATGTCTAATTAACTACAAAAGTGTTATTTAACATTCAAAATTAGATTTCAAAGTTTTATATTATAAACAGAAGTCCGGTTTAGAGAACAAAAATATAGTTTTAATTTATATTTATTAAATTAAAACTATTTTTTTCTATATATAGAAAACGCAAATTCAACTATTGGATGTTGAATGGGTAAATACATTTGTTATACTACAGAAATTTGAAGAATTTAATAAGCGTTCATTAATCTTACATCGCCAAAATTTACAAATACCCTCAAGAGACCTTTCGCGCTTAAAAAGCGGGTAAAATATTTGGAAGAAAATCGTGAAAACCACCAAACGAGTTTAGTCCCTAAATAACTGCCCGAGGTTTGCATAATTTATATAACGAAAAGAATTACCCGAGCTTGTTTTGTTGATTTTCCGCAAAACGCTTTTATTGAGCCTGAAAGGTATTCACCTCCTTTTTCAGCACATAATATATGAGCGGGATGGCGGTAACATAATACGGTCGGATTGAAAAGGATTTCAATTTTCAATGTACTGTGCGACGCTGTTATACGTTCCAGATTTGTGATTAATATTTTATTTGACGCCATAATGTTCGTGAACGACTTTTATCACGTGTTACGATATTATGTTAAGTTTAGTAGCGAAGTATATTAGCTATGCTTACTCTTAAAAATGTTAGTGTATTGTGCTTTGAAAATCTATTCATGGCGATACCTTTTACTACGATAGAAATTTATTAAGTTTATAAACAAAGTCATAGCTTTAGATTAGGTAGTTTTAAAAATTCCTCATACGTCAGCCATAAAGTATGACGTGGCGAAACAAAATCTTAAGCACGTTATTATACATTTGCTACTTTTGCTAATGCAACTTACACAATTCCCTCTCAGGTTGAAACGTGAATGGCATGAAATTTTAAAAGGCACGTAACAAACCCACGGGTATTCTCAGAAGAGCCGACCTCAGATGAAATATTGTTAAATAGGAAAAAAAATAAAATCGCCTGCTTTAGTACGCCTACGCCCTACCTTTTTGATTGTGTCGGGTTATTTTATTGTTACCTTTTAAATTATACGAACGGGTCTAGAATATAATTATAAAATAACATTGATTCTATATTCCGAGAAAGGGCTAATGTTAGTTGTCTTCCTGTTTTTCCACTTATTACGTAATTTTGCTGTCTCTTACACATTTTATTGGACCCACAGACGAGATATTAATGTAAATTGGTGTTTATGCATTTTCTATTATACACAAGAACAGTATTTCTTATATCACTTACTCTTTATGTTTCACAGTTTCATACTAGATTTGAGACTTAGTAGATTTTATTCTAGTACTTACCTGAAATAAAAAAATAGATTATTAATAAAAGTCACACTTCAAAGAAACAACATATTAATAATATAAGGACAAAGTGCGTCAAATGTTGACAACACCAATTAAATAAATCCAAAGCCTTATATAAAATATTAATTAGTTAAATCTAATTAAAGAGCTGTTTCAAATTAATCTAAATATCAATTTCATTAGGTGTCAATACGGATTACGAATAATTTTATCGCTTACGGCGAAATTGGTTATGTTTAATAAATATGAAATAAATGTTATTGGATACAGCCTTAATTAATAACTTTTAGCGTATATTTTAGTTTCATGAGACACATAGATAAATTCTAAAAATAAATACAAAAAAGGTTACGATCACAAAGTTTAAAGCATTTTTTTTCTGAATGAGAAACGATATACATTTATAAAAACCTTCTACCACAATATAATCACACGATACAGACTCTTATTTAGGACTTTTCCTTAACTCAAAACAACGTATACTGAGTTATATACACAAACGATGTTTAGTACATAAAATATAATAACTAGTCATCTTAATATATATAAATCTCGTGTCACAATGTTTGTCCTCAATGGACCCCTAAACCACTTAACCGATTATAATAAAATTCGCACACCATGTGCAGTTTGATCCAACTTAAAAGATAGGTTACATCCCGGTATTGCCCCGGGAAAGGGAACTACGCGGGTTAAACCGCGGGACACAGCTAGTATTATTATATTTTATGTTAATACGTGATGTGATTTCTATCAATATTTGCATATAATATTGAATAATTAATCAAATAAAACCGCTCAGAGCAAGTTCATTTATTTGTTTATAGAGCGACGTGGACTAATGCTGGACCTATAATTATCTGCCTACACGTAAAAAGCTCGGTTTCACAATACGCCTACCTCAGAACAAGTGAGGTGTTTACTCGAAAACTTACTTTTAGATTAACAGCTGGGATTTGCATTGAGTGTTAAGGGCTATGTCAGTGAGATTTATGTGCGAATACTCTGATTATATATTTTTTCTCTTAAATTATTTTTCATACTTTGAAAAAAAAATGATTTTTTAAGTCACGTCTCAAATGAATGATTCTTCATTGGATTGACGTGCTATAAGACAGTTCAACTAAGGAACAACTCCTTTTTAAACAACTTCTTTCTTTACTTAAAACTTAATGTTAACCCTCAACCGATCAGGAGATTTGCGAATGGTAAGCGAACACCACCCATGAACAGTGGCCAACTTAAAACAAAAAAAATAGTTTACAACTTCCAAGTAACAACCCTATTAGTAATGAGTGCTGGCGCCTATAGATCACTGTAGATGGCGCCAGCGAGCCGCTTGCGCAACACGTCACAGATCCTAGATCAATGCAATTACGGTTTTTCACGAATACATGCATTTTTAAAAATCGATTTAATGCAAGTGCCTACTCTTTGTTGTTCAACATTCACCATGAATAACCGCTTTAATAAAGAACAGTTACTTAATGTACTTTTCTACTTAATGTTTTTTGTTGTTCTATTATAATAAAAAAAAAAATAAACGACTATATTTTTATAAGTGAAAAAATTACGTCTCTATTTAAAAAATATTATTTTATCACGTCGTATATAGACTTCCAACTCATTTAAACGCCTATCCTAGTTCCTACAATAGATTACACAACTGAGAGCATTCGCTAAACGTTTCACAAAGCTTAACTTTAAGTGATGTAATTGATTGTCAATAATAATATTGCACGCTCATTAAATGCGTTTAGGACAGCCTCAGGACAGGGTTACGACAGGTTGATTTTCACGCTATGTCTATTTCATACTCGATATTTTACCTCACGAAGGATAAGCACCTACCTACTGTTTATGGGCGCCTGGTACGTTCTGCAATAATTAAAGTTCAGTTACCTAATCAAAAAGCAATTAATAATTAATTTATGTTTGGTAAATAATTAATAATAAATTATAAACTTTAATTATTGTGTATGATATTCATTTTCTTAAATCATTCGTTAGTTTATTCATGTATGTACACTTGTAGTACTCTTGTAGTAGGGAAATCGTGACGAATTTCGCAATAAAACAACAGTAATTCGACAACAATAAAATACAAGACCCTTTTAGGAAAACAATATAAATATATATACCTATAACGGTTCTAATATCTGTGCATCAAGTCGATAAATAACATTCAGGCTGAATAAATAAATTGCATAGATAAGCTTATCTATAGAATTGACACACTCGATGACCAGTCCGCCACTCGGCCGGGGTATTCACATTAATTTCATAATATTTATTATGTTATCAACTAAAACCTTGTTTTAGACCTTCGTTTATGTAAGGAAGATTAGAGTTATATAATAATACTTTTATTATTCTATACTAGTGTTTACAACACGTCAGTGTGAAAAATTATGTTGCTTTATTTCAAATTTAATATAATTTTTATAACTACACATATAGAAGTAGTAACTGTCCCAAGATATATTACACTAAAATGTTTGTATATTATTTATTCGTTATACAAACATATGAAGCCTAGTTTGCTTAAATCACACCTCATAAAATATCAAGTCTCTATACGTAAGAGGAGTCCAAAGGCTTCATAAATAAATCAGTCTACATTATTCCAAAGTTCCACTTTACACATAAAAGAATGAGCAGTAAGTATCGATATTCGTTTTACTGCCTGCAAGATGTCTTCTAATTTGTACACATATATGAAGTAACTGTCCATAAATGCTCCTTTCCCTGATATCATCGAAGCCGGCTATTGTTCCTCTTCACTCGCAGCTGAGTGCAATTGGCAATGAAATTGCAAACGGCTGTAAAGCGATACGTTGAAATAAAGTTAATTGCTCGTAAACTGCAGTTCGGACTGGAAGCCATCTTCGTTCAGTATTTGACGCTAAAAATCATTCAGGGAGATAATTGGACGCACGTGATTCAATGATATGTAGCGATTTGGTGAAGCTGGTTCTGTCATGCAAGAAAGCAGCGAAATTGGAAAGGCAAATAGAGGTAGCTGCTATATTTCGTATGATTTTTTGTAACTACCAACTTATACTCGACTTTTACTATGATCTCAAGCTGATATTATTCTAAAGAGTCCTGAATTGGAAAAGTTGGAGCTTAAAAAAATAATTGTAACATAAAAATAAATAAACATACATGACCGGTGCTATTACTATAGCCGTGAAAAGGTCAAAGTATAGAATAATAACTTCATTAAAGAACTAGCAAATAGCAATAATTTTTAGTGTCATACAACCAGTTATTATCCAACGTGTATTAAAAATACCATAAATTATTATAACAGATCGGATGGCCAGGCAGTATACGCACAATTCGCACGCGCCACTGTAGGCGGAAGCCATGACCCCGCGTCAATGTATTCGGTGTTAATAACTGTCATACAGACGATTTATGTAACCATTATCTATTCAAGGCTACATCAGAAGCCGACAGCTGTTGTTAAATACCAATAAAGTTATATAACGTTGCATAATTTAGACGCGAACTTTAATTCGACGAGTCAGGTTGTTATCGAATTATGAATATATTTGTACCGAGTTTTAAGGATAACAACTTTCTTAAGAAGACATCAAAGGCTATTGGACTGTTATGAAGTAGTTAAGTGCTATTAAAATCTATATGAAGACGCTAATGATGTGCAACATAAAAATGCTAAGATGCTCTGTACGATGTATGCAACGTTAATATATTTATGTTACTTTAAACCACGCATTTTAAAAACAATAAATTATCCAGAGATTGTGCCTAAGCGTTGTGGGTTAGCAGAGCTTTTGAAGAATCGAATTATCTTACTAAATTAGCACAAATCTAGAGGACCTTCGTACAAATATTTCTGAGTACAGTTTACCCACTACTCTTTAAAACATTTATATATTTGCCTAGCTCTAAAAACATATAATTGAGGCCGTCGGAATGCGGCTCATTGGCGCCGTTTGGATCCCGTGGGTGGCAGTGAAGGGACATAGAAAAGCGTTCACCTGCTAACGCCCTAAGGACAACCGCAGATTTACGAACTTTGCATCGTGATGTCATGCCTTAATCGATCTAGCTTGCGATTCCAAGGCATGTGATTAAAATGTTTAAAGAGGTAAACGGTTGTACGAGTAAGACTTGTCCTAATCTTTAGATTGTCTTACTTATTAGTAATAGCTCTTTATTAAGAGTATCAGAAAGAGCAGAACTATCAGAGTTTCTAGCTGTATCTTCTCTGTAGAAACTGCCTTCCAGACAAGTGGAAAATTATTGTTTTGTAATACCATGACGATTCAAAAGTGTAGTAGCCTCGTTTAATAGAGATATGTTTGACTTTGATTTGAGTTTGTTAGATTATATCTCTGTACGAGTTTCACTTTAAAAATACTGTAGTCTATAATGTGTTATCGTAAAATAACAAAATCAGCAAAATTGTATACCTAATTTTTTATAAACATTCAAACTATTCTAGCTAGGTCTCGGAAAATGTTGTAGATATTGTTTAATCGTTAAAATAACTTCGTCATTGTCAACTTAAAGTTGTACTTGGCGAAATTGCAGCTTAATCAGACACTGACGTAAGTAGCTTACATTGACTAACTTCAAATGTTCTACGTTATGTCATTAATTTGAAATAAGCTCATAATTTGAAACAGTATATTTCATATATCCATACATTTTCGTTGACAACAATCTGTGTAGAATATTTTCATATCTTTGATCAAAATATTTCTTTAATAAAACATAGTTTTTTAATGAATTAAAGAAATACAGATAAGAAATATTACTTAGATTTCTTATCGGATCGATACATGTCCGACAAGTGATATAAAACACCTAATCATTTTTGAAATGACACCAATACACTTTAATGATTTTGAATAATTACACAACAAGAGTTCTACAAGCATAATATATTTTAACTACTAGTGTACGTTAATAAATTCTTTGTACAGAAATCCACATAAGTATATTTTATTCACGTTCAACATTACAAACAAACTCAATACTCAAATATGTAATTGATGTTTTCTGTATTTTAAATATTACTATAAGGAATTTTCCCTTGTCCCGCTTTTATGCATGTTATTGTTTACCCCTTTCCTTCCTCTTAAATCTGAATAAGAAAAACCGCATGAAAATAGGTTGCGTAGTTTTAAAGATTTTATTTTTATACAATGTAATGATAGTAGTGTTAAACGATGTGTAATTTTGTCTGTGTTAGTACACTTACGTTGTCGACTGTACATAGTTATATTCGATCGAAATTCTATGTACTAGTAACGATTTAAATCATAAACAGTTGTACATAACCCGCACCTATTTCAGGACCCATTAACACATACTATGAATAATTTATAGACATGGCATAAACGTGTCATTTCGCATACGTTATTATGTACTTATTTGCAAACCTCTGCTCGTACGATCGTAAGGCCTGGGCGTATGGACCTTTAGGGCAACAGTTTATTTTATCTCTATGATAGCAATTAATACTAGCGTGGTTGCGCAAGTATTCTTAATGCTATTTTAAGATGACTTTCGATTTTGCAAATCAAAATCGTTCATGGGGTAGAGTCTTCTGTTTTATAACTTCCTAAGACCGCTAAGGATTTAAATAATTCCAAGTTAAATTTATTTTAATTGAAAGAGCATAATATTTAAAGATAAAATAATGTATTGAAGACAAAAACCTTTGGAATATTCTTGACTATTTTTATTTTTGTTTTGTTAATTACAATTGTATTTTGTTCAGAGTTTGTTGCCGGTTTTTCTCTTTAGAACCTTTCAAAACGGTGGTAAAAAATTGTTTTGTCATGACGATTCAAAAGTGTTACTATATTTAGCCTCATTGAATAAAGATACGTTTCACTTTGACTATTACAATGATAGTGTTGAAACTGAACTGTTTTTAACTTCAACGTAGTGAAAATACAGAGTCATCGTCACTCCATTGAAGTTAGGGTCAGAAAAGTTTCCGTATTAGGAAAACTTGGGCTATCACAGGAAGAATGACTGTTCCTTTAACACAAGTTATCATAGCAAGCTCTTCTGCGACGCAGTGAATCAATCAAGCTACGACGACGATATATTTAATTATACTAATAATACACTATGAAGGAACTAATATATTATTTATAAAGACAACGGTATAGTGTATTTGACGTGGTAATTACATGGATGTTCTGTTGAATAATGCATAATGCATCGGTGGTACGATTTCATTCGTACCGTAAATGGCGGCCGGAGATAAAAATATAGATAGCTCAGTTTTTACGATCGATCATGAGATGTGTTTAGTTTCCCTTTGATGTTACTTCAAAGATTAAATATGTGAAGTAATCGTGATTTGTCTAATCCCTATTTGCTAGTTATAAAAAGCGGTTTGGTACGTTTCTACATTTATCCATAGTTAACCAAAAAATATATTATAATACTAGCTGTGCCCGCAACTTCGCCCGCGTAGAAAAGTGACTTTGGGCAGCATGTTTTAAAATGCCTAACCCGCGCCAACAAACGTTCAGCAAGTTCAACGTGATTCTTTAAATTGCCATAACTTTTTTATTTATCAACCGAAAGACATGAATTAAACACTAAATGTTAAGTGAAGCTTACCCCAATATATCATTGAAAACCCCATCTAAATAGGATAAGCGGTTTCTGAGATTAGCGTGCACAAACAAACATACAAACAGACAAAAATTCCAAAAATCATTGTTTTGGGTTCTATTGCGTTAATAAAGGTCTCCTATAATATTTTTTCTCATATATCTTCCATGTACAGACAGCGACTCGTTACGTTTTTATTATATGTATAGAAGATAACCAAAAACGTATAGTACACGTTCTACGATACACGACATTTCAACCCTGAAATTCATTAGTGAAGATTTCATGATTACATTTTCTTCTTGAACTAGCAATTAACTTCTCATTTATAGAATATTTAAACGTTAATATGATTTGAAATAGTGATAGCTACGTACTAATGTTAGACTGAATAATATTATCCGACTATATTATTAAAAATAAGTTATCAATAGAAATGGTAGCAGTTAATGATCTAAATATACGATTATTCAACGTGTATAATGTATATAACAGACGTACCTAATACTATAAGATTAAGAAGGTAATCCGTACAAGAGATTAGATGTACAATATGTGTTGTGGTATGTCATAGCTTTATAATGTGGGAACCACGATCAATGACGATAGTATGTAGACCATGTCTGGTAAAGTTCATTGTTTAATGATTCATAAATTATAGTGATTAATTGTTTTGCTTTTGTTCTATTTATTTTAATGTTTATACGAGTACAAGGTACTTAATATATAGGAAATAAATGAAGTAGATGCATTTTTATAGAAAAGCGGGCTATAGAGCAAAACAGGTAGATGTTCAATGAAAAACATTCGCAAGAGATTCATGGATGTGTTGCCGACCTTTATTTGAAGTACAATCTTTAGAATGATTATATTTTTATTCTTTGGACCATTTATTCATATAATTTATACTTTTATTAACCGTCGAGTTTTATAGATCCATACTTTATGACATTCCTGTGAATCCCGTTATAGTAGTAATATTTTTAATAAAGACATATGACCTTAACGAATTGGTTCTAGAGAAATAGGTTTCTTTAGAATATCCGATGGAAATTTCTTTATGCTATATGTTTATTTGACGAATCTCTATTCAATATTTCAGACCCTTTTTGTCACTTATAAAATTATAAAAAAGTCTCAAAAATTTTCGTAATGAATGTCCTTTGAAAAGCTTATGTATTTGTATTGCGATTTAACTGAGGTGCACTTCAATTTGATTCACGTTTTAGTAGTCGAAAATATAAAAATATGAAGTAGAGATAGATATTTATCCCTATAAAGAGAGTATTCAAAGTTTGTACGTTTGATAAAACAATGCCATATGGTATATCGTTACGATAATATAACATGTCGTGGGAATGTTGTGTCATAACATCGTTCATTGAAGGCGAACTTCGTTTAATTCTGATAGGAGATAGTTATGAAGAGTAATGATAGGGAATTATCTCACGATCGATATTAAAGGCTTGTTATCTGATAAGCATATTATAAAAACGAATATGACTGATAGATTGAATTTGTCAACGCTAGTTTATAAAGCTTTTTATTATGAATATTAGCGGCCCGCCACGGATTCCCTCGCATATATTATGCAATTATGCATGTATTATAATATAAAAAATCGCATGAGAATCGGTTGTGTAAAGTTTGAAAGATTTAAACATACCGAAGACATAGGGACAGAGAAAGCGACTTTGTTTTATACTAGGTATTGATGGAGTCTCAAAATATTCGTTCTTTTTGTAAACAGCGAGAGAGATAAGGTCAGTGAAATATTTACATATTTAATTTTGTATGTTATGTTATTTCTGTTTTAATACCTACTAGAAACATAGTATCTGGTAAACACATAACATTAACGTAAGCTCCTTATATACTTACTTCATACAATCATCTATAAAATGCCTTAATAAGAAATCTCGAAAACCTTTGAACATAACGGTTATCAGTCGATTCTACAATTCTAATGTAAACGCAGATCGAGTCCAATAAGAGGAGTTGCTTTTACAAACTAGAAACGTATCAATCAAAGCATTGAACTACAGGATCATTGACTTGTTAAGGAAACTGGAATCACTAAGACTCGACTCGACGGATACAAGTAGAGGTGCATAATTACTGAGACCAATACTACCAATACGGAGAATATTTGTAGATGATGACGTAATCATTTCGATCATTTTGATACTAGAAGACAAAGTCGAATGATATGTACGTAGGTATTTGTCAAATAATTTAATTTGAATTTGAGTACAAGATGTTCTTTTCATTACATGACAGATTTTTCCAATATCTACCAAATTATTCAACTTCATTAATATGTATTAATTATAAAAAAATACTCTAAGAATACTACGCAATTGACATGATTGCACTGCGCGAACTATTCGAATATAGGTAGGTCGTGTCACGGATGTTTAGCGCTGGACGAGAATAGCTGCGCATCGGTAGAATCGCGCTCGTAATTGACGTATTGGTGCGAAAAAGACAACACGACTGGGGAACCAATCAACGCTCGCGTACCCGACGATCACGCGCCCCGCGCGCCGTGCCGTCCCCTCGATACCTTAACCTTACCTTACCTTTTGACTTAGGCGCAGGTTTCGTTCAGCGCTAAAGATTCGTGATGCTACTTATAACATATTTTAATGTGTATACTCTTAAGCGCTCTATGCGAAATATTATTTTAAAATGCTTTCCAACTTGTTAAAACTTCACTGTGTAATACTAATGTTACCTTTGTGAAGAGAAATAAATAAGTTACTATTAAATTATTATTAAATGAATTATTATTCTTTACTTTCTTATGTTAAGAGGAAAATATGGTTTTCTTTAGGTAACTCTAGGTTATTTACAAAACCCTCAAGTCCCTACAAAAGTGGTACATTCTCGTGTTTACGACTTGTACTGAATGTTTTATTCATCGTTAGGAAAGCTCTGAATGGCTGTCCCAGGCGCAGACGTGTGACAGTCAAAACATGTAATTGCCTTGTAGTCTTGTAATAGCCTCATTACTAGAGTAGGCTTTGGCAAAAGCCTTTGATGTTTTGTGCCTTTATATCTGTACTATTTTTTATTTCGTAGATCTATGAATTGGGAAACGGTTCTTCGGTATTACGATGTAAGGTTAGAAGAATATTTCTAATTGTATATTAGTTTTTTTAAGTTAAATTTTAATTGTAATTTAGGTATGTTATTAAACTTTACTAATACGTCGGGTGATTTGTGTTTTTATTAAGATAGTAAGCGGTTTTAGAGTAGATATTTAATAAAAAGTATGATATAATTGTATAGGTATCAGATAAATTATTCCTATAAATGATAATAAATTTTATTTGAAGTGTATTTAGCGTCTCTTTTTGACTGATACAAATGTATCTTTCATTTGTATAATTTCATAGAATGTTGTCTTTACACTTTATTTCGTCGAATCGTAGAGAGGGCTTAGCGTCCAAATCCTACGTCTAGGGAGGCACTGCCGGAACTCACAGGCGTGACACTAAACTGACGGCTCCGACGTGTACAGTCAACAACAAAATTTGATGAACACATAAGACGAAAATAATTTTCTTATTAATAGACTACACCTTATAGTTCACATAATGAAATTTATTTACTATTAATGTTATATAATGTTTAGAAACATTGAATTCTAGTTGCATGATGCATCTTGTGATTTTACCGCCTTTGACAATATTGACAATTAAAGTAGCCTATGTTTTATTCTAGGGACTTTCCATGTATGCCAAATTTCAGAAAATTAATACACTACTTTTTGCCTTACATTTACTTTTTTCCATACCTCCTCACAAAGATCGCTCTAAAGTCTATAATGCCGGAATACTGAAACGCTATTCAAATTTAAGTACTCCGATTTGACAGTTCGCCATTCAAATCTGTCAAAATTACCATACTTGAGGCGTCATAAATTTGATTTGCTTAAAAGTATTTGGCCATTAGTAGCTTTTAGTTAGGATGTTCATCAACCTTTGCAGTTAGCTGTACATGTCTTCAACCTAAGTCCATTTGGACCACCCGCATGTAGCGCGACTAATGACCACAGTTATGGCGGCTAAGTCACGGTTTCGCGCCAAAATAATCTTATCAATATCTATATACTCCGTTTTGCGTTAAACCTGGCTCCGATTTATTAATATTTTAGGTAAATAAATGTGTACAAATATTGTAGATTTCAAACATGAATTTTTATTGAAGATTGTTGCCAGCGCAAAATGTTTCAAATTTATAAAAAAAAAATTATTAAAATTTGCAACAGATAACTATAATTAGACTACTACAGCTTAGGGAAGAGCGTAGGCTTGTCATTGAATAAAGAAGGATATTCTTGGTTGTAAATTTATGTATCTCTCAATATCACGAAATAAAGATTATTTTGACACAAAAAAGCATGAAACTGCGCTATAATATTTTGCTGAATTAATAAACTCTTCATATCGTTTTTCTACATATAAGGGTGATCAAATCGATTATTATTAACTTTTAAATCAAGGATGTCTCTTGAATTATTATATCACTGGGTGATGTAATCGATGGAATTGTGTGCAAACAGTTAATTACACATATCGTTTGGTAATCCTAAAGAATTTAATTAGGATGAGTTAGAAGCTAAAACTAATAAAAAAATGATTTTTTATTTTGTTATTAATAGATATATTTCCAACACCGTATAGTAAAAATCGATTTGAAAAGGATTTGGATTTATATACCAATGTCATAAATATTTAAAAATCTAAAAGGAATGCTTTAAAAATTGCCATATTATATTGCCGACGATCCTTCATCCTTCATAGACAACAATGTCAGCGTACTTTCTATCATCTAAGCTTTTAGGTGAAAACCAAAACATTGTAGTATCGTGAGGCAGACATCGATACAGGTCCGACTCACTATTTGCATAAAATTTGCATAATCTGCTCGTATGTATGCCACCGCGTTACGTAGCCACGCGAATTATCCATATTCCTATAAAATAATGTATTGTCTATGGTCACAGTTAGTGTCTATGACTTTTATGGTCTGTGGTATTATTTGCTATCTATATTTTTTCGTTATTTCTGACAAGCTTAACGTTAAATTCAACTATAAAGTGTAATAGTTGATATATTTATTATGTTGTAGA
Source organism: Eurema mandarina (assembly GCA_018238005.1). Lineage (NCBI taxonomy): Eukaryota > Metazoa > Arthropoda > Insecta > Lepidoptera > Pieridae > Eurema > Eurema mandarina. Next base: position 21,522 of record DWAJ01000327.1, read on the forward strand.
TAAAACAGTAACATCTCAGCGGGTTCTTCCATAATGCCAGCACACGCCACAGGGTTTCGAAAGTGAAGTAGTATATTATCATGTTTGAAGATGATACTTAAATAATTCACATGTATGACATCTAATTAAATACTAGACTTAACATATGGCACTACAAAATCTAAGAAAAAAAGCTTTCTTTAAATTCTAATAGGAACTAGAGAATTAGGATTAATAGGAATTTGATTTATCCTCTCAAGTGTCCATTCATTCATTTCACAACCGCACTACCGTCATAAAAACGTAATCTGCAATAATGTCTTTAAATGGCAGCTACGTAGGCGGGTTCAGTTTTTTTCCTTTACTAATAACCAGGTATGTTAGTGCATCCGCTAACTGGCAAGGTCAATGTGGCATGTGGGAACGGACTGGACTTGCAAGGATTATTATGATAATAAGGACGCTCCTAGGGCGAAGCAAAAAGTACATGTTAATTTCAAGCTACTCGGACGATTGAAAATGTCTAACTTCTAGGTGAATATAGCAAGTGTATACATATAAATCCTCTTCTTAAACTCTAGCATAATATACTTATATACTGAATAAGCCAGGACGAAAAAAATTTTTTAAAAGCCTTTTTTACGTGAATGCTGTTAAATATTAGTCTACTCTTTTATCTACGTAGGAACGTTCTCTTAACTACTTCCAGTTGAAGGTAAAACTCCCAGTTGTAACTTGTAACCCATCAGAACTATCTTTAGTTAGGTTACGACAAATACATTCTGCACTTAAGGCAAATTCTAGTCTTCATATGATATTTTTATCATACACACAACATAAGTATTTTACTAGTAGTATTTCGTTTTGATGTCAAGCCCACGACTCTGCGTGAGTTTCATGTACAATAGATGTCATAATTTATTAAAACTAGCTATTCTGTCAGTCATTCGAAATTATTAAAGTCTTAGATTAAATATTGGTTAATAATTGGTTAAATAACTGACACAGCGGGAAACGGATGTAGCATGAGGAATAAAGAGGAAATCATCTTTGTTATTGATTTTCTGAGATGCCATAAAATGAATCTATTAATATAGAACTTATGTATATTAAATATTTTAATAATTATATGACTGTACATGGCTATCGCAAATGATTATGTATTATTTATATGTTAAATATTGCCGTCTTAAAGGTTTTAAGCAATTTTGTTAATCAATAAGATTAAAGCTTTTCTTAATGTAATTAAGCTAAGCTTTATCTCGTGTGACTGATAAAGTTCATTGCTATCTGTTATCAGATCGTTATGTAACTGGGCTGTATCTTCAGGGTTTATGATCTCGTGGTACTTTCCGTAAAAAATATTACCCGACGTAAAGTTTCTTTTAAATACCGACCGTATTAAGAAAGAACGTACAATTATTTTAATAACAAAAGAGTAATAATAACGTTTTATATATTTAATTTTACAATAACGTATGTATAAATAATTGAACCTATAGTCTATTATAATTGCTTTCTTTCATCATACTTGAGATGAAATCCGTGTCAAGAAAAAACACAACTTGGTTATAATACATAATAAAAATACACCTGTTTCATTAACAACATGACAAATAAAAGTAAAACAAGGAATCATTGTCATAACATTCACAACAATCATGGCCATTTAAAAATAAACATACAAAGCGAAATAATACATTAAATCGCAAATGTACCTACCATTATACGTGAAACAATAATTTTCTTAATAAACCCGTATATCTTTACCGTAGATTACAGTCTTTCGAAGCAATAATATCTTGAAACAATATAGTTGCCCGGTTATTATCATGCAAGTAAATAATTTAATCTTGCAAAATATCGTCAGGGCTTGATACGTGTTTACGAGAAACATTACGAGACACCGAACATTCTCTTTTACATAAATTAGCAGATCGACTTTAATCTTTAATTATAGAACATTCGCGTAAATAGGGGATCTATTTCCACCATTTGAATGCTATTATATCACAGTTAAAGGTAGTCGATGACTTTCCCCAAAAATGTATAAAATATCTTAGTGTTGAATTTGGTTGTACATATTATAATGTCGTAGTTGGATGCTGAATTGTAAGGTATATAAGTGTATTTATTATTAATAGAGAGGTTATGATTTCTATACAAATTGAGATTATCATATATTATTTTTTTACTTTTGTTAAAACGGAAATTTTAATAACAATAAAGTGTTATAAAATAATGACAACAAGCGATGTCACTTTAACAATATTGAGACATTATTGTTGCAATATGCATTTTAAAAGTGTAAAATATCAGAACACTTAAGGGACACATTTTATGATAATGCATTCTTTCGCGTCATATAATCTTATCAGAGTACCAGGAGAGCATACTTGGCAGGTTGTAAAATGTTGCGATAAGCGGACGCTGTATCTCGATATTGCTTTTATAAAATTAAAATATAATAAAATTAGGTACAATGGGGACTTCGTTACTATGCATCCAATACTTAAAAATGTATGACACATTATAGGGAGAATGTTTCTAATATTTGCAATAGCATAAGCAAGTTTCGCCGGTAATTGGTTAAAATATTTCATAGTTGTAACCAAGCTATTTGTAATTGTAATTTTGTATAACATGTTTGTGATCGATAATTTGTTGACATTAAAAATGTATAGAAATATGATTTATATGACAGTTATTATCAATGTCATGTAACACTTAAAAATAATTATTTTTTATAACTAACGATCTCATTGAAAATAACGAACACGTTGAAGAACGAATGAATAAAAATGTCATAAAAATATTATGTATTTCTTTATATAGTTATAAAGTTATAAAAAAGTTTGTACTATTATATATTTTTTAATTTTAAACAAACCTTTTTTTAATTTAGTCAACACATGTAAAACATAAATAAAAGTAAACTAATAATAACAGGTGCATTCAACACGACCGGGAAAGTTGTCTACGATTTACATATTAACATAATTAGATCTGTAAGTTAATACGACCAAAATAAATGCATTAAACTTATATTGGGAATAGCAGCGGGATGCGTGCTATCGAAATGTGTTACATTATAATGTGTAGGTGTTACTATTTAGTGTTTACGACCTTATAATACTCGGGTGTTGATATAAGTTAATGATTTCATATTAACGATTAAAATTTTATCGGGTACAGGTGGGTAAAAAATTGTAGATGACTATGAATATTTAGTTAGAAACTTTGGATATATATGTCATTTTAATGTTTTTGAATGGTCTGTGTGAGATACGAGTGTTAGAGTAAAGAGTTTTTATACTCTTTAAGTGCGAATTCCAAAAGTTTAGTATGATTTTTTTAATTACAAGTACAAGATTTGGTTGATACAAAATTAATAATGAGTAAAACTTCTTTCATTTTCAATTTGCTAAAGGAAAATGTCATAACAAATTTCCCAAATTTTTATAAATATTCTATATATGTAATTTAATCATTTTTTTCCTCATTGTACTAAGGGAATAACATATTGGACATTTAGTAATGAGGGAAAGCGAAAACACGTTAAGCCTTAAGGTAAAAAAATACATATAAAATGTGAAACCGTTAAGTTCCTTTTTGGTTTAGATTAAAGATCCTTTAAAAACGTTTTTATTACTATAATTATATTTTTATCAACATTAGACATAGGTAGGTACTAAAATAAGAACACTTTTAGATCTATTGAAGCTTTTAGGTTAAAGAGTTAAGAGACTTTTATCATATAGAGCCACCCATGAAAAGACCATTGAAAGCTGTGGATAGGGTTGCCGGCTTTTTAAAAAGATGTACTATAAATTCTCTTCTAAACACACCCAAAATCGTAATTAACGTATTGTTAATTATTATTTAAAAATCAATATAAAATTATCGTATATTGGTAGATTAAATTTTAAAAACACCTAGCACATACCATGATCAGCTAATCATTTTCTCCGATGCATTATTCAATTCTATAAACTAAGGTCCTTCAGAACACGCGAAACCGAGTCACGCGTAGCCGTACGCTAGGAATAACCAGTTTTACGATCGAACGTTTTATAACCTTAAATGCGATTTAGCATTTCAATGTTTGTTAATAAGCTTCCTACACTTTCCTGAAATAGTACGTAATGTGGGCTTGGCTGATGATTTCTTGTACTGAGAGCTATTTTATAGTATTGACTAATGGGTATGAGTTGCAAATATGAGAAAATAATATGATAAAACTGACGTGTTCTTATTATAAAAAAAAATTGCAATTAACAATTTTAACATAAAAGCTTTTGGTTCATAGGCTCCTAGACTAGTTAATTATGAGTTAGCAGTTTAGTTAATCTTAAATCAATGTTATCAGAGTTAAGCTGATAGTTGGTTGTATTGGGAGAAAGTTAAACTAAATCTAAATAGGTCATTATAAGAAACAATTTTTATGGGATGGGAATCAGTAGACATAGGCATGTAACGAACATCGTAACAAATTCAAATAAAATGCAATATAATTATTAAGTATATAGTTTACATATTTAAAAAGCAATTATGAGAATGAGAAAGTTTGTTGGTACTAATCAGACTGTAACCATGAAATTTTGGTTCAAATAAATCTCATTTGGCGAGTTAATTAAATACGCAGATTTCCAATAAACTAACAGTTTCAAGAATTCATTAATAGCCGTTTATCAAGTCTCCGATTTGAGAATAATTGCGCGCTTATACCGAGACAATGGTGGATAAATGTCTAATTGTCGAAATAAATTAACCGAAATGGGCTAACACTCGCCGCTTTTACCAAGATGCATAGTTTTAGTGTACGCGTAAATTGTTATGTCCAAATATGTGGGTTAAATTAATTTGAACAACTTGATGATGAAATATTGGCGATATGAATAACTTGTTTTAAACCGTGGCATTGCTTGTGTCACTAAATATATAGTCTATATAATATGTAACTAAGAAGTTTGTTAGTGCACTTGCCTTAAGAACTACGTATCGGATTTAATAACTACTTTCAAATATTTACATGCATGAGAAGGGCTACTTAAGATTACGATAAAATAGAATCGTATCATCTGTATAAAATGTAAGATTAAATTTCAAAAACGTAGGTCAGATCTGTGAAGTCACACCAGAGTCTGCGAAGGTGCTTGTAGGGGTTTTGGTCGGTAGAAGTGCCATATGGACATAGTGTTTTCCCTGAGATCAAAAATAGATACAATAATAAATGTTTGCAGATGTAATAACATAAAATATGAATACTTAAAAGACCTGTTAAGACGAACTCCCGACTTGTTAAATGAATCATTTCAAGCTCGCCGTATTAAAGCGAAGTTTGAGTATCATTAAGGCATTGTTTGTACCGTTTATTATTCCTTGCGCCTTTGTTTCAAACGCTTCGAAATTATATACGAGTTACGAACATTAAACACGATTACTATGTAAAGTTAGGAGCTACGTTGTCTAATTGTTGAAGCACATATGACTGCCAGTCGAACAATTGGTCTCGACTATCAACTCAAACTTTATACGTCAACTAGGCGAATTAGCGAACTTATTAAACATGTTTCGTTGTATTTCGGCGCTGATACGATTGTTTTATGTTAATGGTACATAAGAGCAAAAGTTTCTCGCTTCGTGTTGTTAACAATGCTGTTAATATGGAGTCTTATTTGAGGTTATGTTTATTGTTATATGATTTAAATGATTTTTGCAACTGTGCTGGAGGTTTCCTCGATGATAATTCATCGATTATCTTCGCACGTAAATTATTACAAAGCTTAGTGTCTCACGACTGCGCCAAAGACCTATTAAATGAGAAAAAGGGTGGGATTTGTGACAAAAGGAAAAAGGGATGTGGTAAAGTAGCGCGGGAAAAAAGGGCTCTTAAGCGAAACATTGCATAGCTTATAACACACCTCATGCATTAAATATATCATACGAAATACTTTTAAAGATGTTTTTGTCGAAATTTTAAAGAGGCTGCATCAACGAAAAGTTTTCTCGCAGTAAGTAAGAGCCGGACGTATTTTGAGAGTGACGCATTCACATAGGTATTAGTTTTCCTCAATTCTTTTGGGTATTGTTCATCATTACGTACGGTTTTCGTTCTAAGGAACTACTCCTTAGAACGAAAACCATGCAACGGATTTTGACACGGATTTTTAATGTTTAAAGTGAGACTTCTTAAATATCTTCCTACACAATAAAAATGTATTATTCACATGTTAAAACTTATAGTCGATATAATAGCTTAGAAACCACAGCTTTCTATTTAATCTAGGCAACCTACTACGAAGTACAAGAAAGGCGCAAATGGAGCTCTACAAAACCATACATTATAGGCAAGTAAATAAACCTGCCAGTGTCAATCTAGTTGGTGTTCAAAGACAATTCTGTTCGTACTGTGTGCGACACAGCCAGCGCTCCATAGACGTAAAACGCATAGACTGATAGTCCCTTGAAGGTTGAAGACAAAACTGTATGTATGTAAGTGTAAAAAGCACGTTCTTATACTCGATGACACGCACACATGCTCACAGATAAAGTTGCTGCTATACGAAAAAAACTTATTAATGTGAAAAAATTTAAACTGCGGCGATTTTACCTATGTAAGTAGACAAAATAGTCTACTTTGAAATAGCCTCACTTTGCGAGTTTATTGCGGTTCTAGGAGTTATTATTCTATGCAGCTATCTATTGGGTAATTGTATTCGTCGTCTGAGGAACACGAGAGCGCGGTCGATTCAAAGTCTTCTAACACCGATAATTCTTGCAAACGTCTAAATTTGAATTGCAATGTCAATGCTCGATGTTAAATACGAGTATTGAAAAGAGATATAGAGGTTTCGTTTTGCTGTGCGAATTAATTCGATTTCCATATAAATCGGTTCGTTCTGTATTGAAATGAAAATGTTGTTTTAATATGGTAGGGCTGGTCGTGATCTCAGCGTCGTAAAATTTGTTTTTGTTTTCGATATTTACAGTACGTTTATTAAAAAATTAATTCTATTCATCTATATTACTTTAGACATAGACGAATCTTAGGATATAATACTAGGAATCCAAAAAATTCTTAAAATAAAAATATTTATTTAAAAATTGTTTGTAATTTAACTAACCCGACTTTTTAAATAGTTACATGTTTTACACGACTTTTATTTAATTTTACAAGATTGATATTTATATGTTATCAACTCCAGCCCGTAAATAATCCACTTCATAAAACCAAATATACTTTATTGTGACGTCTGTAACGTATAAATATAAAATATACTGTTATTTACGACTGTAGCGCTATTTTAACGACACCATTTTTCATTCACTATTTTATTAATGATGTGTCGAAGAGATAAATTAAAAATTTAAAAACTTTATTTCAAGTTTGACCAGCTTAAGTCGATCAATTTTTATTGACTCAAAAAAAGTTTATGTTGCCTCTGTACAAATTAAAAAGTACAGCTAAAAAGCTGGCTGAATAGATTTTGTTCTTTTTTTTATTTTTAAAACTGGTGCTGCCCGTCGGTTCTAATTTCAAATTTGTGCAGGTTTGACACTGGCAATTATGTTAAATCATTTTAGTTAATTTTTAGCTCCTGCTTTAAATTACCTTTTTTATTATAATACTTATCAATGTAGATGAAGTATTACAATCAGCAATTAATCGGCACTGAAATGGCTTCGATAAACGAGTGAATTGCAAAAATGCCGCTACTTAATTTGCATTTTAGAACAAATCAATTAACCGGTCGTGTCGTTCCATTTTTCTGTAATCAAATTAAATTCTATTAGTTGCAAGCGTTCAAATTGATAAAGATACATTTTATAAACGTAAAGTTATATTATTTATTGATACACAAATATATTTAAGGTAAAATAAGATAATTGTTTATATTTCAATGGTCATGAAGGACAGGTAATAATCTAACAAAGCATAAGTAAAAACATAAGTATAAATAACAACAAAGCATAAGTATAAATAAATAGGTTCTGTATCATAATTATTCGTCGTCCCTTCTTTCCTTTTTTTGTTTATTTAAGTACTGTTGTCTGATAGAAATTGCTAAGTCGTGATAAGGCCGTCATTTAGATGTGCGTAAGTCTTGGTAATTGTATTTTTGTTTGCATGTGTAATAAAGAACAAATAATAAATATTAAAAAAAAAACGTTAGGCATTTATTTTATAATTTAATCGAAATTATTAGACCTCTTAATGTACAGGAGAAAGAAATGTTCATATCATATCGTTCAAGTATTTAGTAAGTAATTCCTTAACGGCCCAAAAATATCTTTGGACAATTAAAATTTCGAGGCGTACAAGGTCGAGTCAAGTCAGGCTGCATTGTTGCAAAAGTTTTTTGCTGCTATTCGAATTTCGAATCGGACATCGAGTGTTCACTTTATGGGTAGGTACTTCTTTATACAAGACATTATTCGTCTTTGATTTATAAGTTATCTCTTATGTGAACTACAGAAATATTGAAAGCTGTAAAATTTTATGATAAATTAAAAAAAAATGTTGACTAAGTAAATTCGACTTTACATTTTGTAGATACGATTTGATAGCTTGGGTCTACACTTTATCGATAAGTTAAAATATATCTTTAGTAATACAACTACCGTATCTGAATAAAAAAGCCTATTTATGACAAACGCAGACACTTGATACTTCTCCTTACATATGGTTTAAAACTGCGGTAGAAAACTACGTTTTTATTTCGCTGGCCGCTCTTTCCCTGAGCCCATATTGTTCGACTTTTTCTTCCACCTGACATGGCAATACACCATGCAAAAACGAACAAGTCAATTCTAAGAAGTCCGACCAAATCCGGTTCCACAAGAAAGCGGAGTCGCGATCCTTTAAAAGGCACCTCCATATCTGAGCTCCACGATTTTGTTAGCAGAATGGTCATCGTATTTAGAATGTCAATAGTCAATGACCGCTTTCTAGCTGATATTATGGCAAATAAACGTGCATTCAGTTGTTATTATAATATCCCTTATGGCATGTACTCACAGGTCAGTAACGGATCTGTCAAAAAGAAGATCTTTGTGAGATTGGACGAGTTCAGGAAAGTTTTCAAGTGAAAAGAGATTTTGTTACTAAGTAAGTTTATCAAAGAATAAATACTTAACTACTACAGAGGTATTCTTTAAAAGAAGTTCAGCATTTTTAATTTTAGCTTTCTTCACTTATTTTGAACATTATTTTTCTCCATAGTATTATATATCTACGTAGTCTTATTATTTAATCATTTTTACATCGCATATATCATATTAACCCATTGTACTGTAGGACCGTAACACATTTGACTTAAAAGCTTATCTGACCATCTGAAGTTTTGCGAAAAATATGTCCATCTAAGGAAGATGAAATTAAGCAACATATCCGTCATATTCTTTGGCACGAATGTGGACACCGTTACATTATCAATGTACAGGGATATGGGACTTACAGCGATTGAAATAAGGACCGTTTTGGTTTCAATGGGTGAAGTATTCGGGAAATTATGCAGACAAATTAGCCATGCAGCCGTGTTGGGGAATCGGTAATGGCAATGATCTCACAGCCTTCGCTTGAATTTATATCAGTCATTTTTAACTTATGCTGTGAAATTTTTAATGATTCAGCTAAACGGCACGGCTTTTGTTTCAATCTTACGTTACTTGTATTTCTTTTTATTACGCAGACATTTACCGGTGCATGATTCTTTTACTTTATTTTCGTTATTTACAGTCATATTTATTACGAATAAGCTTATAAACCCATAGGCTACTAAACTATTAATTAACTGTAAATCGGCAGTATCTAATATCGAGAAAAATGCAACAAAAAAATCTTATGCTTATAAAGAATTTGCGAGCCTTAACGAAAATAAGCTGAATCTTCTTCATACTTTTTCGAGACTAAGAAAAGGAAGGAAGTATACCATTAGAGCTTTGGAATGCAAGTCAAACCAGTTATTAATGTTGCGAACAAAAAAACATCACACCATTCACAACGCGGATACTATGTTACAATGATGTAAGCGAAGTCGACCTTGATGCAAGACATCTCTAGTGACCAGCTTCTATGAGCTATATAAATTATAATTGTTTTTAATTAACGAGGAACATGTGCTTGTTTGTATGATGTTTGAGGTTATTTTTCTAGAACAATCTGTTATTGAAAGGCTTTAAGCTTTGGGTCCTACCTACAAGTTAACCAAAATTTTGAGGTTAGAATCCAAGCACAATCGTAAGGCAATGTACTATATACATTATACATTGTATACGTATTGTAATGATGTCGTAAAAAGGGGATCAGAGCCACAAGGCAGAAGTGACGTAACGCCATTTCGTTGTTAGTATTTCTGGAAATATCTTTGTACTATAGAATAATAAAAAACTTAAACCAAAGATTGTCACTAAATCTAAAGGAGATGGAAAAAATCAGGGGTCAAGATAAAGTGGTGATTGTAATAGATGTTTTGCAATGGTCAAGTCCGGTCAAAGTGATAATGTGTCAGAACAGTTTGCTTCAATTAGAAATGACGTGAGACGGTGTAATTTTGTTATTACTACTGAGTTAGTGTGATCATTGAACGCGAATATCATTTCGATTTTTTTTTTCTTATATATATTCTTTATAACTTACTAGATCTCAACCTTTTTTTCCAAGTATGAAGCAGCACTTACCTGTAACAAAAATAATATTATAAGCTTGTGTTTAAGATTGCCTTCGAAATTATAAGCGTTAAAGTGGTATACTAAAAGTACCCAATTAAACTGTGTCTTTAATTTTGGTATGGCTATCTCTTTATAATAAAAAAAAACATTTAGTTCTAATTTATACAGGTGTATAGGTACAACAATCCTTTGAAGGTACATCTTTTTGTTTGTATTATCTCGACTAATATGCAAACTAAAAACGCTGCTTTGTTTGGCAAACAATGATCGCTAAGCCGACGCCATGATGTCGGCGGATAGCCGGTTTGAGACCTGGTGCATGTACATTTCTCTCTAATTTAACCTTTAATATGTGTTCAGATAAGAAGAGATAATAAATGCATGGGCTACCGCTGGCGAAGCCTTACCAACAGGATAACAGAACATTCTTACATATTTATTTCAATTAATAAAATAATGCTTTGGAAACTAGCTCCATTGTAAGGTATAAAACGCGGAGTGTTTGACTTAGAATGACTTTTTTTTTATTACCATCCATACTAATATTATAAATGTGAGTTTGTTTGTTTGCCCTATTTTCACGTCGAAGCTAAGCAATCAATCGACCTTATTTTTGGCATACAGTTAGTTGAAAAGATGGAGAGTAACATAGGTCAAAGTTTATATGAAAGTCCACGCGGACGGAGTCGCGGGCAACAGCTAGTAGATAATAATTACAGATGGGCACATCATGCTTTATAAAACAGTTCAATTTTCGATAGTACCTATGTGTAACATGTTTCAAATTTCAATGCACTTAAATTGATAACAGTTTCAAAATGTAAAATTCATTCAGTAAAAATCATTTTTAATAGCACTATTGTGTAACAAATCGTTATAATCTAACTGTTTTTGTTTTAGTATTTACATGTAAAAAGCTTCATATAAAGCAGATATTTTTAATCCCTGATATTTTTGTAGATTCGTTAAAATTTTTATTGAATGGAAATGTCATTATAAATACACAACAAGACACAAATTGGATACACCCGATAAAACATTGTAAAGTCATCAGACTGTAACGTTAATACGCTTAAAAAATCTTCATCCGGTTTCCAAAAATTGAGTTTTAATGCCGTGTAACAATCTAGGAAATAAGAGCAACGAATGAAACGTATCTAGAATGTTCTAAAAAAGTATTATCGTCTCAGGAATAATATAAAAATTACCCGCTAAATATGTTGATTGTTGATTAGTACAAAACTCAATAACAGCAGAATGTACTATTTAATTTTTAATTCTTAAAATATTCCTTGAAGTACGAGGAGGGTTCTTTGGTGGAAAGAAAAAGGTTACCTGTGTAGGGTACCTATAAGGTTACAGGTAGGAGCGTGAATAAAGTCGCGATGGGCAAGTTGACCTATAAAATGTAAGTTATTATTTCGAATTATCCTATTATATATTAGTTTGTCTTTCCATCACGCTAATACTACTGAACCGATTAGAACGAAATTCTAGAACATAGGCTACCTTTTAACTGGAAAAAAGGGTTAAAAAGGGGGGAAGGGGGGGGGGGTCAAAGTTTATATGAAAGACTACGCGGACGGAGTCGCGGGCAGCAGCTAACATGTAATTCTTGATTTGCGTAATTGATCAACTTATTGCGTAATTAAAAAAAATAAACTTCTCTATCTAAATAGAGAACAATTTTAGAAGATACACTCACTAATTGGTAATTAATTTATTATTTATTTATACTATTATAAGTATCAAGTAATAACATTTTGAACAAACGAAATACTTCAAATGCCCGTTAATGAAGCTACTATGAAAGTATTTATGGAAGTTTTCCATTCGATTTTAATGTCACAGAACTTTAGATTTAATTTAGTTCGCAATAAAATTATACTAATTGACTTAATATTGGCGAATAGAGTTTCATGTCGCAAATGTAATAAAATTTCGACATTTTATAGGATTTAATATCATCGTACAAGTACATATATATTAGATATGTAGTTATAAAGGTTTTTAGATGCGAATCGAATGTATTAATAAAATATTTTAAAAGCTATTCTAGCAAAGTCAATGCTTTGAAAACTATTTAATTATAAGAGAAGAGTTTGTTAGCAAACATTATCTTTACTAGTCTATACTCATATTATTAAGATGTAAAGTTTGTGTGTTTGTTAAATTTTAAGGGGTAATCTCGGGATCTATTGAACCGATTTAAAAAATTCTTTCACCAATAGAAAGCCACATTATTGCTGAGTGTCATAACTCATAGGCTATATAAAAAACCGAAAAGAATAATTAACATTATACTCAACGAAGCGGGCACGGGTCAGCTTGTGTAGGATGAAAAGAAACTGAATTAAACAGTCATATAAAAAAGCTTTTATAAAACTCTCAAATCTTTTAAAATAAATACATATTAATTGTGTTTTTTTCTTTTATTTAAGAGTATAAAAGCGATATAGATAATATCTTAAAACCGTGAAAAGCGCCTTATAAATACAGATTTATGTTGAACGCCAACTCCACAAATGTTTGGCCCACACAGAATGGAATGTCATCCAACCTACGCCAATGTTGGACACATCAATCTTGAGCTATTGTCATTCTGATACAGCCTGTACTAAACCTGACTAGCCGTGTTTATGGTCACCAAAACAATGTTTATTCGTTTTATATCATTATTGAACTGCTCCTCTTATTAAATTAAATTTTTATTCCACTACACATACATGAAAATAAACTTTGCTGATGCTCGTTAGAAATTTGTAGTTTCCATTCTTTTAAGGAGCGGTGACTATTTAGATAATCGATATCTTCCAATATAACAATTACTTCAGTTTTAAAGCAGCTTAATTTAAAAGAAATGTTTGGTAGTAATCTAAAAACATAATTTTTATGCACTTTTCTAACTTCTATTTATTCTATCTATGTATGTACGATTTTATTATTTTATATTTTCTGTTAACCTTGTGAATTTCTATTTGGTCAAAGGTGTATACACAATTAAGAGCAGCACATGTTAATATAAGTAGTTTAATGTATTTTTACCTGTATATTTCTATTGTGTAAGCTTCTCAGTGTATCTAAATAAATAAATAAATAAATAAAAGACCGTTGCTTTTTTTTGTTTTACGTACATTAAATGTAATAACAAATTATTATTTCCACAAACCACTCAAAAAATATTATATACACTACATAATTATATGTCAATCAGACGTCCATTTAACGCCAAAATATAAATTAAGAACATTTCCTACCGACTGTACAAGCAATAATTGCGTTTTGGTACGACTTTTTTTGAATAACGCGTACAATATTTCGAGAGAACTGTTAAAACCTGTTTTAATCAAGACATGCAACGAAACTTAATCCTTGACGTCGTACGAAATAAATATTCGTTTATTGCGCAGTAGATATTTTTGGCTGACTTCGAAAATGGAGGACGTTCACAATTTAAATATTTTTGGGGGCAGATTGAATTCGCTTTAACAAAAAATTAATGTCAAGTAGTACTTCATCTTATCATAGATTTCTTGCGTTACGAATACGTAAGGTTAGTGTGTGCAAGGGAGGCCCATTTTTCCCTTCCCACAGTTCTTATTTCCCTTTTGTACTGTACATGGGGAGACTGGGGCTGGTGGAAAAATTTTAGATAAAATGTGTCTATTTTAAATTCTTTTGAGTGTATTTATTTAAAAAACAGGTTAAGTTAATGGATTTAGAAGCGCGATGTTTCAATAAATTTATGAAGTTACTAGTTGTATATATTCATATACCTACTTTTAGATATTCCATAAGCTTTTGAGCTTATATTTAGGAGATTCATCTATATGAACACTAAGCATCTTACAGGCTTATGAAAATGTATATATACAACAGATGTTTCACAGCTTACCTAGTATGCAGTAATATTTCCTTAAAAGTAACCGTAGTACTTTTAAAATAAAATAAAAATCTATATTCTACTAGCTGCTGCCTGCGACTCCGTCCGCGTGGACTTTCATATAAACTTTGACCCCCCCTTCCACCCTTATAACCCTTTTTTCCAGGTAAAAAGTAGCCTATGTTTTATCTCAGGCTCTAAACCATCCGTGTACCAAATTTCATTACAATCGGTTCAACTGTTTGGCCGTGAAACCGTAAAATATAAAATAAAAAAAGATTTCAACCCCTCGCAACCATTTGGGGTTTGATTGTGATGAGACTTTAGACTATATGTGAACCAAATTCGTTCTAATCGGTTCAGTAGTTTTAGCGTGATGGAAAGACAGACAGACAGAGTTACTTTCGCATTTATAATGTTAAGTATGGACTAGTAGAGCCTTATCAAAGCGAAATAAATCTATGACAACTGATATTT
>DWAJ01000328.1:0-36533 GCA_018238005.1 Eurema mandarina
CCATACAGATTCGCATCTATATAAATTATCCTCATCTGTTTTGCATCTGGGCAATGATTATTTCAAAGACAGATGAAAAAAGGAGGCTACCATGACGAGGCGAACAAGTGACTAGCTGGCCACGTCGAAGTCTCGAATGAATGTCGTGAGCGCGATTCAAAGCTCGGTGCATTAGTAACGGTCACTGCCATACAATATCTTTCTATTTGTCATAGATTAAGATAAAAGAAAAAAAAATTTTCAGGACATTTATACACAGCGCAATCTAGTTCCAAGCTAAGCCGAAGCTTGTGTTACGGCAACTAGATAACGGAATAAATTACATATACATACTTTTCTTTTGTACTTTTGCATGCTGCATAAAATGCGACGACTATTTGAATTTTTTAAAGCAAATAAATGAATTATGAATTACAAGCTGTTGCCCGCGACTCCGTCCGCGTGGATTTTCATATAAACTTCGACCCCCTTCCCCCCTTATAACCCTTTTTTCCAGTTAAAAAGTAGCCTATGTTTTATCTCAGGCTCTAGACAATCTGTGTACCAAATTTCATTACAATCGGTTCAGCGGTTTCGACGTGAAAGCGTAAAATTATAAAAAGTTTCAACCCGCAACATTTTGGGTGTTGATTAAAAAAAAAGTAGCCTATGTCCTTCCCCAGGCTTTAGACTAACTTTGTACGAAATTTCGTTCTAATCGGTTCAGTAATTTAGCGTGATGGAAGGACAGATAGACAGACAGACAGAGTTACTTTCGCATTTATAATATTAGTATGGGTTTTATTACAAAAATAACCAAAATCTCAGATTTTTCTGCATTGTAAAGTTTGTACTTTACCTACTACTTATAATTAAACTGTAATTCCCTAATCTCATTAATTATTATTTTTAACAACTCGCTTATCATTAATTAAAAGTTTTATTATCTTCATAGGATGTCGTGATCGTTTTATCAGGAAAATAAATTGAGGTTGTGAATAAATTAATTAAAGTTTTTTGTTTAAAAATATTGTGCATGACACGTTTTGTGGCGCGCAACATGATGTAATATCATTTTTACTAAAAACGTAAAACGTTATTTTCCTTTTTATTCTTTTAAAGTCACTTGATTAAAGTGTTTGAAGGTTACTCTTTATAGGTATATACTTCTTTATATCACAACATTGTGAAATTTTGTAATTAGAGTCTGGAAGAAGAAAAAAAATTACTAGTATCGTTTAACTATACATGTATAAAAACCTGTAACCAGGAACTTTAGCGTTATTTTAACTAGCCTCATTATGAATGACTACATACAACATAGTACCTATAAAACAAAGTCGCTTTCTCTGTCCCTATATCCCTATGTATGCTTAAATCTTTAAAACTACGCTACCGATTATCCTGCGATTTTTTTGAATAAATACAGATATTCAAGAGGAAGGTTTATATGTATAATACATGTATAATATATAGTTAGTAGTATAGTTATAATATAAATATTAAATAAGTACATTTTAAATCCGACTCGTATACAGGACTTCGTGTTATTACTTATGAGTTAGGTGCGGATGACCCCTACCCGCTGTAAGACGGAACACAGGGGGGTTTTGGTCGGTACAAGTCCGACATAACACGCTCCTTTTCCTGAGGCCCATGGACATCCTATGAGGATATCCCCACAATAAAAATAGATGTGAAAGTTGAAACTCTTTTGGATATCAGTACCAACAGGAGACCTGTCGTTCGACTATAAACATTACATATAATTTATATACAACTCGCAAACTTTGATTAAATACTAATAATTTATTAAAAAAACATCTATTGACATTAGAATTAAACATCAGAGTTGTAGTTAATATGAAATTAATAGCACTAATAGGGGTCAGAGTAAGCTTACAGAGAAATAATCGTACAAATACATTAGAAAGTGACAAATTACATATAGGAATGCTATGAGCTTCTGTAATTTGTTAAAGATTATTATTGAATCAACATTTTGTGCTACGTCTACGAGAAAGTTTGGTTTTAAGTACGAGTATAAAATATTGTCATTAATAAAAAGGGTCATCGACCTGCGAGCGTTAAGCAAAAACTATTCTTATGGTTTTATCTTCAATATAATTTATTGTATAATAAGCTTTATAAACCCAATCTTTTTAAACTAAGCTTTAAGTTTTAAGCTTAGCCAGTTCAAACAAACACTATACATTTTACACCAACTTCAAAAAAAGGAGGAGGTTTCTCAATTCGTACAAAGCAAAGTATTTTGAAGTAGAACAATAACTGTATGTTTTTTTAAATGGATATTGTATACATTGTTGTAGCATTTACTTGGTAGCGAATTCAAAACTATGAAATAACTTATTTCTATACTTATATCTAGGTACTAAATGAAAATACGTATTACTTTGAGCGAAGCAAATTTTGCTTTTTAAAATTAATTTTTGCTTTTTAGTTTGAAGTCGGTTTGTTTGTTAGTCAAAGTCAAAGTCAAAAGTATCTTTATTCAAGTAGGCTACATAAAGTAACACTTTTGAATCGTGTTTGGTATTACAAAACATTTACCACCGGTTCGGAAGGCAGTTTCTACAGAGAAGAACCGGCAAGAAACTCTGATAGTCGCTCTTTTTAAAAAATAAGAACATACAATTGTAAATATAAACAAAAACTCGACTATTATAATATTTATACATAAAGAAGGTCACCGTCCCACGAGCGTTAAGAAATATCATTCCAAGCGTTTTTGTCTTCAATATATTCATTTAATTGACTTTCATTCTTGACGCTCTTAGGAAGCTTATTATAGAATAGTATACTCTGCTCCATGAAAATCAATATCAATTATTGACATTTTGGATCAGAGTAGCTACTCATAGAAAGAAAAGCAGTTGGAGGCCTTTGTCGAAAGACACACCGGGATAATATTTATATTATAATAAATAACAATTATAACAATAATAAATGTCAAAAATTTAAATTTGTAATAATTTTCTGTTTCTTTGGAATAAGAGACTATTATCATTATCATCCATTATTGACATTATGTTCCAGCAGCAGTAGTACAAGCTCTGTTTAGCGTAGGATTAGATGTTAAAAATAATAGATTATAAAATTAGCTTAATAGAGCTTATTTATCTACGATAATAATATTTTAATTTCAATCAATAAACTAAAAAATAAATAAAAATAAATACTTAAAAAATAAAGAAAAACGGAAAAAGAAAAATAGTATGCTGATTAGCATATCTCTGGCAGACTAACATTGGTACAGACAGATTATATTTTTTCACTTTACGCGGGTAAAAATGAGTAAAAGTTATCTTTGCGACTGCTTATGGGCGGAGGATACCATCATATAAAAACTATATATTTGTTTTGTTGTAGGTACTACGGTTTTGACGTTAAACACAAACGAGGTGCAATGGCGGTGAATTTAATTTGCACCCTACCTGCCCTGTTGCCGGGGAGACTTTCCCCACTGATCAATACATTTTGTCCTATCGCCATGTTTGTATTGAAACCTAGACATAACCTAGACTCTACTACACATACTACTCAATAATATAATAACTTAATGGTTTGTTTTTCACATATAATTGCTAAAACCTATAAATGTCTATTTAATATGTAAGATATCATATCCTATCTTATTCGTAGCCTAAGAGTGAAAATAAAAGTAGAATAACACATTCAAAATGACAGAACGCACTAATCTCAGGAACTACTAGATTGAATAAAAAAATATGTTTGTGTTGGATAGTTCGTTTAATGAGAAAGGCAGAGCAGTCCAATAGGAGCGAAGCACGAGAGTTTCATAAACAGAAAAACATTCATATTTGTGCCTTTTTTGTAGTGGGGATACCCCTAGACCTCGGGGAAAGGACCATGGGTTATTTCGGACTTCTACCGACTAAAACTCCACTGTTTACCGTTCTACCGAGCAGCGAGTGGGGATTCCGGGTACCTTTACAGACTCTTCCATGAATTCATTTATATTTGTGCCTGCGCTGCGTAAAGAGTTCAAGATATACAAATAATATGTTTGATAGACTTATGTTTCTTTAAATGAACTGAAAAACGTCCTCGACGGTATACCTATGTCTATTTTCTAAGATTGACTCACTATTTAAGGTACTCAAATTTCTACGGTACGAGAAAATAAATAGAAAATCTCACTTTGAAAATACTTAGTATATTGTTTTAGAAACTTCTTAGTTTTGTATCATACTAAACAGACGTCGACGGAGATGAAGTAGCTAGCAAGAACATGGCTTTTTCATATGTAAGAGGTTCACCACGTAGGATCACCACGTAACGCACTGACATCTCTTAAGAGATAGCATTAGTTGACTTTTCTGTGAGAGGGTGGTACCAATCGAAGCAAGCCGGACAAATTCAGCATACCTACAACCCTACCAATACATATAAAACTCTATATACTATAAAACACACAAATAATGTCGATGTAGCCCGCATTTTCATAATCGGTTAATTTCGCAGACATTCTACCATATAAAATGACAAAACTCTTTTATAATATTAGTATAGACATACAAAATTGAAAGGCTTTTAAGTCCTTTATTCACGTGAACCGCGAATACGTCAAAGGTGCAAGCGGAACTTTTGCGATTTTCATTAACATTTTCATTTACATTGCTGCCTGATAAGGAATCATGATTTTTGCTGTACGCTATATGACACGTAATGGATTTATTTATACATTCTACAAAGCTTTAAAGTTCGTATTATGTAATCTATTTTGTTTAAAAAAAGATGTATGAACTATTTAATAGACGTAAAAAACAACTATTAAAATAAATTCGGTTTTTCCTAACACATAGTTTTACGTATACTATTAATGAATACGTTTATTATAGAAATATAGAGTACTTATAGCCTAACATAATATGTATATGCAGTCGATAAAGGTTCCAATAACCTTTTAAAATCGTGTCAAACCCAGTAATGTATAAAGTACATGGTGTTTGTCTCATCTCTGTGAGAGTTTGCGCAAAAGCACAATCGATACAGCCTCCCGGTCCAGTCGGGCCGCGACCGCCGATCTCAGCACCCGTTTTATATATTTTAATACTTTTTTAACCTTTATTAGAGGTTTTTATTGAAGCGCTCCGGAAATACTTCTGGAGATGGAATATTGTTGAAGGTAAGTGTGTGATCTGTGGTCCTTTTTACATATTTTTCTTCTTTTTTATCTGTGTCTTTTGTCTTTGGTCGATTTAAGAGTTTAACAGATAACACATTCAAGCGAATGAAAGCTAACTAAAAAAATTAAAAGTAAATTATCTGTCATTTACTTGACGTAATATTAATATTGCTCGCGATGACTTTTTTATCTCAATTTGTGTAAATCACAGCTATTATAATGAATGTGTAATTTGGTTGTTATATTTAAATTCTTAAAGAAAATTCCGTATAAAATAATAAATAATTTATATTTTTTAACGTATCTATACAGCTCAAAGCGCCCTCTGTAGTGAAAATATGGAACTGAAACTCGCCCCGCCTAAATGCATTGTACGCAAGTGCAGTAAATGTTGCGATAAAATTATATTTAATGCAATATCTTCTATAGTTTTCTAGAATGTTCGATTCTATACTAACAATACCTTCTAATTACAAAACATTCAAATTTAGAATCTCAACTATTAAACATCATAAATCATAGACCATGAAGGTTTTGAGCTTTTCAAAAGAGTCGTCTGTCTCTTTTCCTCATGACGTCATTGCAACTTTTCAATTGACTTTTCCTGTGTCGGAAGTTACGGAAACTACAAATGTCTGGTTAGTAACAGGCGAAATAGTTTGAACAGTACATTACATAAATACATATTGAGATTGCTTCCGAGAATAATTGTATGTTACAAGTATGATTACAAACACCAATATATTGAACAACTTTTAGTAAATAGAAGGATAAAGAAATTCATAACCAAACAAGATACACTCTTAACAAAGTAAAAAGAAACCAAACCTCATTTTCTATTATTTTTATCGACAGTAATAAAAAGTAAATTTTTTGCTGAAAATTGTAACGTATGGTAGATTTTCTAACTAAATTTCAAACCTTGTTCACTATAGATATATTAAAGCGTCTCGATCAATAGTGTTCAAAAGTATTTATAATATACATTGTATAGGATAAAATCTATACAGGTGCATCGGGGGAGGGGGTAGTTTAAATCCTGGGCGTGTCTGTGACCCCACCGCTACATCAATACAGGACCATTGAGTCTGCGTGATTTAAACTTGCTTGATTGTTATATTGTTGATTTATTAGATACGTGTTTATGGTATATGTTAAAAGAGCAGAACGGACTTTTATCCGCTACGATACAATCGGATAATTTTATTTGTCTGATACTTGATTGTTATGTTGTTGATTTATTAGATACGTTTTTACGGTACATGTTAAAAAAGCAGAACGGACTTTTATCTGCTACTATACAATCGGATAATTTTATTAGTCTGTCTGTTTATAAGATCCTTTATCACAAGTAAGTGTGTAGCCATTGTGTGATAAAAAGGATGTATTTCGACACAAAAGTAATTACTTGTACTTAGACATTCGTTAATTTGAGCTTAGATAAGTTTAAATAAATAATAGTAAAAAAAAAAAACTAAAAAACACGCTTTTTATAGAAAACCGAACTAAAAAATAGAAAATAAATTTTAATAAGAAAATAGTGTTAAAAATTTCAATGAATATAAATTAATAATAGTGTAAATAAAAAAATATTTTATTTAAAAAAAGCGTGGCGTTAAGATATTATCGAAATGATAATCACTCTACTCAAATCTGTCAATAAAATATTTATAACTATCGACACCATGCACCCCACGCTATTTTAAAATAAAATATTTTTTTTGCACGAAGCAATTTTATTTTTACAATAACAATTCAACGCGCGAGAAACCCACATTTTGAAAAAACTCTGTTTGGTCTGGGTTACTATGTATTTTATGTATGTATTAACAAAAGAAAAAGTATGTATATGTAATTTATCTAGTTGCCATAACACAAGATGGCGCTGTGTATAAATG
This sequence comes from Eurema mandarina, assembly GCA_018238005.1. Lineage (NCBI taxonomy): Eukaryota > Metazoa > Arthropoda > Insecta > Lepidoptera > Pieridae > Eurema > Eurema mandarina. The sequence continues at coordinate 7,048 of DWAJ01000328.1, forward strand.
TCCTGAAATATTTATTTCTTTTAATTTAAATAGTAAGAATAGATAGTGGAAGGCACACGTTTTGTCACTACTCGGTGCGCTTAACTCTTAAGAGTGGAGTCCACGCCAGTGTTAAATATTTTACGTTATGGGTTAGTAGTAAATAATTTGATCCCGTCACTAGTCAGGAGGTGGCGCTTTTGTAGGCTGAATCACACTATAACTTTTCGGATAGCATGACATATATTATATGGGAAATCACTAGCAGATGAGTTAAGACACCATGCTATAACTTATTGTGTTTATTTCAACTTAAATTTTTGACAATTTGTGAATTTAAGGTTTAAAATTCCTTAATGACACAAATTAACACTAAGAAAATTTATAATTATTTTAGCTAATAAGTAATAAGTAAATAGTAATAGTATTAACTATTAAGTGTAGCAATTTAAGCTTAATTTAGGTAAGAATCTCGGAATTCGAGATACCATAAAAGTTGCCTCTCTATATCGAAAACGGTTCACCGTTAATAAAAGAAACTTTGTCTCTACGAATTGTATTTTGTATTGTACAATATTGATAATGAAAAATTCAATACAATGAAATAAGATATTTACAAAAAAACCTTTGACCTTGAAATTTAATAGTTACGTAGTACGTACATCCTACCATACGCAGGTTCTGAGCCAAATTTAAGGCTCTCTTTATACAAGTATTTACAGACTTATAGCTGGGTATCTCGAATTGCAAGGTGAACTTACCGTAACTGTATAATGACTGGACATATATAATATGATAATCCTTTATAATATATCCCTATATAATATGGTGTTCCTTAACGCTCGCGGGACGGTGACCCTTTTCATGTATAAATATTGCAATAGTTGTGTTTTGGTTTACATTTACAAAAGTTCTTCTTATTTTTAAACTAGCTGTTGCCTCTGACTTCGTTTGCGTTACTCCAGTTTTAGGCAAAAATGCCTATAACGCCTAGCTAACTTTCGAGACTTCGTTTTACGTTGTAAGTCTAAAAACGAAAGTTATGTAAATAAATTCTAATAACATTTTTAAAGTGATTTTAAGCTTTTTTTAATAACCCTTATAGAATGATACAGTATTATTAGCGTATTTCATATATAACTTGACTAAAGATGTTGCTATACCGATTTCTATGATTCTTTTTTATGGAACAGTTAAAGAATTAGGAATGACTGAGAGTATTTTAAACGTAAGAGCTGCTAAGCTATCGGGAGTTAAACGTGTTATTGTGAGTCAACTATAAAAGATAGACATATGCTGTCCTGAGAAACTTTTATATAATTTTCATTATTCAAGTGAGAGAACATTTCCGTCATACATGATTTTTGTGTAACTTTAACAATTAAGGTTGCAAACACGACAGAAGCTTAAAAAATGGAGTAACTTCTCTCGTTTTCCCAACATTTCCTTTCACTGCTGCGCTCCTATTGATTGTATCGTGATGAAAAGTATACCTGCCCTATATATTTCAGGAGTATATAAAGAATAATTCTACCAAGTTTCGTTAAAAACCGTCTAGTACTTTTTATTTCCATAACGGTCATACAAACAGACAGACTGACAAAAAATTTACTTATTGCATTTTTGGCATCAGTATCGATCCAAAATCACTCCCTGATAGTTATTTTGGAAATATATTTCATGTACAGAATGACATGACCTCTCTACAGATTTATTAATTATTATAAGTATATAGATTTGTTTAATTGTAAAGTACTCTCTCTTTCTTTCTTCCTAATACCTTGAAAGTATTGCCAGTGTTGGCATGGTCTCGGTGCCTGGAGCCAATGCTGCTCTGCTGTCGGATCAGCGCAGCAACCTTCTCGAACTCTTCGCAATCCACATCGCCGTCACCGTTAAGGTCGAACATACGAAAGGCGATCTCGAAATGCCGGCGAGATGCTGAAATAATATCTTAACTATGAAAATCGGGAATTTTAGGCGTTATTAAACATATTTAAGATAGATTTCACATTTTTAAGTCCATTAGAAATAAAATTCTATGTAAGCTTTTAAAATGCGATAGGCTCTGTAGGAGAGTTAGAAGGGAGAATCGTAAATAATCTTTTGTTTTGAACAACTTTCAAATAACTCTTTATCCATTTTAACTAAAATATTTTTAATCATCCCTAGAATAAGGTAGTGATTCTTGCCGATTATTTGATCATATAAAATAGAAATGTCTTTCGATTGTTTTAAATTTTTCTAAGATATTAAAATATATGATGATAACGTTTAAATGTCTTCACTGTGACATAATCTATATATATTATATATAAAAGGAGAAACTAACTGACTGACTGACATATCAACGCACAGCCTAAACGGCTAAATGTAGGCAATTGAAATTTGGAAGGGACGTAGCTTAGGTACCGTAGAGGTGCACTAAGAAGGGAAATCCCGAAATTCCCGCGGGAATGGGAATTAGCGGGAAAATCCTTTTGTATGAAAAATCTAAACAGCTTAAGATAGACGCTTGAAATTTGGCATGCAAGTACCTTAGTAAACTTAAAGGTTAGTTGCAACAGAATATTGCAAAATACCCACGGGAACGGGAGTTAGCGGGAAAAAACATTTGTATGAAAAAATCTGGACCGCTTACGTTAGACGCTTGAAATTTGGCATGTAGGTACCTTAGTAAACTTAAAGGTTATTTGCCACAGGATATTGCAAAATTCCCACGGGGACGGGAGAAAGTGGGAAAAACCATTTGTATGAAAATATCTAGGAAAACGGATTACAAGGGTGGGAGAGGGCTGGTCAAAGTATATATGAAAGTCCACGCGGACGGAGTCGCGGGCAAAAGCTAGTAATATCATATAAGGTGGAGATATACGGATCTAAGTCGCTACTTTTTGTTAAAGTATCGCTATACTTTAACAAAAAATTCAAAACGATATCCGAATAACCCTATCCTGAATCTAATTATTATAAAACCTTCTTTTTAGGATTACTAATTAAAACATATAATTTACAAATAATGCTACTATTAATTAATAATAACACAATATTGTGTTTTGTCTGATATTACGATTTTAGAATACCAAATGCGTTGTCAATTGAAAAAAAAAATTCTTAACCTTGCTTGAGCAACTTAACAGAACTGTTAATTTGTTTTTAATGAAAAACAGAATCATATTTGCTGATATTTAAATGCGTCATATTTTGCTCTAGATACTTTTAAATTCCTAGTATTACTACTGATAAGAAATACGTACGAATGTACACCATTTAGGCCAAATCCAACCGATAAGTACTTTTAAGTCAATTTGCTTAAAACTAATAATTAAAACCCAATGCACTATCGAAAAGAAAGGGCGCGGCTGCACTAATGTCATCATATAAAAGCTCATGTCAATTTCGATTAATAAATGTGTGTTTCATCAATTATTTATATAAAACTTCAAAGAAACATATTGTAAAGTCATGAAATCATAAATAAGATTTTTGTTTAAGTAGCATTCCTTTAGAAGGAAAAAGCAATTCTTAAAATACAAATAAAATTGTCAATACCACATGTTATTTTATAACAAAAAGTATATCATAACATATAAAAAAAATCTGTTTTGGAACGTACTGATGCCCAAAATTATGGGTTAGATATATACATGTTAGAATTATGCATGAATAATTAACACATATTATTCAAGAATTATTAACATTTTTCAACAAACAGAGATCAATTCAAGTTGAGTGACGTTTCTCAAGCGGGAATCATAAAATCATTAAATCCGCTCATGCTCTGTGCGTTCGGATGCTGTGTCTCTTTGTTCAATCCTAACGTGAACTACGAAAATACCGTGCAAACATCGCAAACTATGCGATCTTTTTAGTTTTTAACAACAAAATCTCTCTTCAATCGCTTTAAATTTTATTATTCCTAAAATTCCCTTTATTTTACACATGACGCGGCAAAATGATATATTCTGTGAAAAGATTCCGCACGCGGATAAACACAAAAATTTATTACTGCTTGAGATGTGGCGCAAAAACGGCGACGTTCTTATTTTGGGCGACTCTATACGTAGTAGTGATGAAGATGACGATTCTGAAGAGCAACGGAAACGCACCGCCCAAAGATTTGGCAATTGCACCTGACAACTATACTAAGTGGCTGGTAAATATAACCACATGTTGATTGTAATATTACATCGATTTATAATCATAAATAATTTAATCTCTTGTAGTTACAGGGACCAGTTTTGGGTGATGACGAATCGGACATCGATGTGGCAAAAAATGCGTGGCAAGAACCAGATAATACGACATTAATCGAGTTGGAAAATCGCTCTTTGAGGGTCCAAGAGGCTTGTCGACGACATTCACTGCAATCGCAACCAATAAACAATAAAGAATTCTTCGTTGATCACGCTCATAATCTCGTTTGGTGCAATATATTTAAAGCTGCTAGTTCTTCTTGGCTGTATAAATTTAATATATTAGGTACGTGAATTTTAATATCGAATTATTAAACTTAAGAAAAAAAAATATAATAATAGAAGTAAATACAAAAGCTAATGATTTTTTTTAGGAGGATACGATAAGAAGTTTTTAGCCCGAAGCAGATATACACCTCTTACTTTGGCGCGAAGAAAGTTTCCAAGGCCTAGTGAAGATGAACTACGTGATGCTATCTATACGCCAGGTGTGATATCACTCTTGGTGGTCCGGGAACCATTTGTAAGATTACTCTCAGCGTACAGAGACAAACTAGAAAATATTACACCACCGTTTTACAGAAAGCTTGCAAGAGCGATTGTAGCGGAACACAGAGGCGCCGCGACAAAGATACTAGGAACTATCAAGAGTTATGGACCAACATTTTATGAGTTTGTTGCCCATTTAATATCTAAACATAAGGCGAAAACGTTGAGTTTTGACGAACATTGGGCACCGTACTACCAATTCTGTTCACCGTGCGCTCTTAATTTCACAGTCATATCTAAAGTGGAAACTTTGGCGAGAGATTCAGCTTATGTAATTCAACAGCTTGGTCTTGGTCACATACTGAGTCCTCGAGTGAAAGATAGAAGAACGCGACTTCGTACAGTTATGAATAAGTCACGTGACGGTAAAAATACTTCAGCATTGTTAAAGTATTACTTTGGTCAAATCGATAAGGAGATGCTTAAATATTTATTAGATATTTATGGTGTCGACTTTGATATGTTTGGTTATGATTCTGAAATTTATTATAAATACGTAAGGAAATGAATAAATAAATGATATTATAAAGATTCTTGATCACATTATGGTTTTATTTGTAAAAATAGCATAAAAAATTGTACATAGATACTTACTTGACAGAACTGTGAGCAAAAATATGTAGTCGCTAAACGTAATGAGCCCGGACGAGCCAAGCTTGTAGAAAATTGAGTCTTCATCGAGGTCTAAATTAAGTCGTTGGCTGATTGTCTGTGCAAAAAAATATCTTTTATACTTTAACTAGAATGAAAATCTCGAAGCTATAAACTCTACATTTGGCATCCTAACTAAAAGGCTTTAAGAAAAAAAATTAAGGTGTCAGTATGTAAAACTATTATATCAGTTTTAAAAATTTAAATAAAATGTCTAAGGAAGTACACTGCCTAAAATAAATTCTAGGAAGCATTTTCCCACATCAGAGAGGGTATATAAGCCTAATTCTATCTTTCCTATTTATAAGAAAATAAAATAAAAAGTGTGTGCATGCTACATTTGTCTAGAAAAGGACACATTTTTGGACAATCAAACTGATTTTTATAAGCTACGTGCTAAAAGCTTATACTACAAACCAAACCAAACCAAATAACCTGACAACACTTGACTAATAAGATTATTAGCACAGGGTATGAAATTGAAAATAAACCTGTGCATAATAATGTGAAATAGTTTTACAAATATAGCTGTAGAAAAAGAAGAGGCGATAGAACAGTACCTCATCGATGTTCTGAAAAGACAAGAAATTGGTGTGAGTGGCTTAAAGGACAGTGAATGAGCAACAGAATCTACGTTATGGTATAACTTCTTGGTTTAAATTTACGCCATATTTCGAAATAAAATATTTGCTTTATTAAAATGTAGTGCTTGTATATCCTAGTTTGAAATAATTCTCTCTATTAATGTTACTACAGCTTAAGGTAACACTGAAAAAAAGTGATACAATTGTTTTAGTAGTTAAAATTTTGCTTGGAGTGGTATATTACTTTCATGTATTTCGTGCATTTGGTGTCGAAGAAAACCGGTAAGCGGATTGCGCCCTTACCTTTATAAATCTTACAACTGATCATTCTGGTATACGTTATACTGATATAACTGCTATGTTTTAACCAGCGTAAGTATGTGTTTACTATTTTTCGAGTGAGACTATTTTTTATATCCATAAATTACCCACCTATGTGCATTACCTGGTAAAGTTGCTAGTATTTTTTTACTCGTAATTTTTTTAATCAGTCAGTAGATTCAGAGCATAACCAATTCAATCAAACAAGAAAACTTTACCTTTTTCTAATGGGAAATAGAAATAATGCATATCAACTCTTAGGTTGAAAAGAGATCATACCTTGGTTATGCTTCCATAGAGCGTTATCTCTTTCGCACAATTATATATTACCTATGCGATATTTGTCAGTTGTTTGATATTTTCTTTTTAACTCCCGGACAGTTGGCGTTTAGCGCGTATTAAAGATAATACTCAAATTATCAAGTATTCTGTTTTCAATGGTCGAAATACAAAATATATGTATGTACATAATATCGTATTTAGATATTTTATATAGATGAATATATTCAATAAACATATTAAAATAGATCTCACCTTAGGATCATATCTTCGGTACTGGTCCAACCCCAAACCTTAAACATAAATACAATTTTATATTTCATACCTAGCAAGAATGATACGCAAACTGTGTTGCAACTTCAAACTTAAAAAGGTACTTTTGTACTTGATTACTATTTACCATCAGGCTGCTTAACACCAGGAGTCATTGATCTAAGGAAATCATCAGGAGTCATAAAAACTTCATGTTGGTCATGATGTTGAGCCTGAAGGGTAGCAAAGTAACGAAATACCTTGTCCGGAGTTGAATACTGACGCATGCGATTTTCATATTCAATAATCTGGTCCGAGCAGCGTCCAAAAATTAAATATATTAAATATTTCTCGTTAATGTTTGAAGTACATGGAAAATTGAGTACTATTTAATTTTATATTATAATACATACAATCTTGTTTTATATAGTAATATAAAACATTCTGAATCATATTAAATTTTAATTAGTTTTGAGAAGGGATAAATGAAATATAAAACCCATTATAGATAGTGAAAAGAAATGAAAAAGCAAATAAAAAATAAAATACCATCAGGTTGCTTCATTCCAGGTGTGATGGCTCTGAGAAAATCATCAGGAGTCATATACACTTCTGTTACATCACCGTAAGTTAATTTAACTGTCGCAAAATATCTAAATATTTTGTCTGGTGTAGAATAAGCTCTCATTCTGTTTTCATATTCAATTATCTAAATAAAATAAAAAGGTAAGCAAATATAGCAAAATATGAATTATAAAGAAACAATTAAAAAAATCAATATATTTACCTTTCTGTCTCTGAAGCCAATTTTTTCTTTACGAAACCTTTTTTTCCTTGTTTCAATTTCACTATCAGATTCTGAATCTGATTCAGCAACTTCCTCGGCAGCAATTATTGATGGAATTATTTGATAGTTTGTCCTATAACATAGATTTTATTTTACTTATTACATATAGTATAATATAATGCAAATAAATCCTAAATAAAATACCTAATTCAATATCCTGCGAGAAAAGGCAAATAAGGAATACATTAATACTTACCAAACTTTATAAGACGTAAACACACCAGCACCAAATAATAGTGAATATAGAAATAATTTGTTGGGAAATAGGCGATTTGATTCTGATTTCTTGAAATTATTAATGGTGCCTGAATGACGGGAATAACTACGAATGTATGGTGAGAAAACTACCACTGACTCAGACTTTACAGGAATATTTTTAACAGCTCTCAGTTCTTTCGGAATTTTAAGAAAAATAGAATACATTTTAACTTAAATTTATTTTAGTAATTAGGGAACGAAGATACGGTTTTACAAGTATGTAGGATTTTTTATAAATAGCTAAATTAAAGGTCACGAATTGTATGATTATTGTTGCATTTATGTTAAATACGCTTCATATAAACAATTAAATATTCAATATAATACATAATTGATAAATGATAACAGCCCGTTTTGCAGTTTTGCTTTATCAGTTTTTTTTTAATTTTTGTGTTGGACAGCTGACAACTGACAAGTGACAATGATATCAACTGACACTTGACAGAAGCTAAGGCCTAGTTTGTGAAAACAACTTAAATAGATATACATTTTTAAAGAATTTTCATTATATTCACACACATTCACATTCACATACCTACATATTTTTAATTAAAATATTATTCCTTATATTTTTTTGATCAATGCTATTTACTATTAACACTACTACTATTGCGTTTAAAATGTGAGTTACCTTACTACTTACGTCAACTAACATAATTGAAACTTATAATAACAATTCAAATCTAAATAAATAGGTATTGTACTAATTTAGGAATGCATTTAACTTATTTTAACCCGTTGATTTTTGTAAAAATCTCTATCTTTTCTCAGAATATATTCATATAGTCATGAGTCGGTCGAATGGTTTATTGACATCGTTGTGAATTTTTTATGTAGTTAAATTACATATTTTTTTCAAAAGTATATACAGCTAATTTTTATATTTTTTGCAATATGAAAAATATCGATAAGATAACGTCGTTTGACATTTCGATGCAACCCTAAGTATTCTATGTCAGTTTCGTAATTCGTTCACTCACTGATCAGTCCTTATCTGTGGGGGAGGAAAAGCCCGAAAGAATTGGCAAAAGATGCTAAAGAATTTATTTGAATTAATTCGAAATTGATGTAGTATTTTTATCTAAATAATTTGTTGACTGTTCAAGGTAAAAGCATATTGATAAACGATTGAATAGTTAAAAATTGTGTTTTTGCGTGAATTTTACTTTTGCCAAAGTGTGAGTGCTAACATTTCATTTTATACGTAATAGAAAGGAGCGTGTTATGTAACCTTGAATCACGGGACCTTAGAAATAGAATAATTGTTCATCTTTCTATTAAAACCCTTCAGGTAGGTAAAATTATGCCTTTATCGACTTCCACATTCGATAGTGTGATCGAACACATTGACTGTGTAACAGCTGCACTTATCATTTCTTGTGCTTATTAAATCTATTGTAAACATGATATTATTACTTTACTTTAAGAACAAGATGAGTGTAATGATTGTTTCAAAATTATTACCCTTGTTCTGGTAATTTTAATTATATGGTAAAAATCTAACCTTGACATGTAATCTATCTAGTGTGATATGGCCTATTATTAGGTTACGTTACCATCGTAGTAAAATGCAAATTTAAATTCATCTTTATAAAACCTATTTACGACTATGTACACTTTAAAAATGATGTATAATAATTAACAATAATTTTGTTTCAATAAGATAGACCTAATTACCTATCACATAGAGAACGAAAATTTCTTATTAATAAAAATTGTTGAATTAAATGGAGGTACATAATTTTAAATTAATGATGTTCTTATTATGGCTTAAATGTTATTAAGGAATTTTTTATATAACTATAATACTTTTATAAATTGTTTGTCAAGGTGCCAGATACAATGGCATTGTAGCCATTACATTGAACTACTTTCTAGAACCTTAATTATTTTGAATGTTTGATCTATTCATAATATTAGATAAGGTTCGTTAGTTTTTCAAGATAAACATAAAATAAACAATGTCATATACTGGTGCTTGCATTTATGTGCTTCAGTGATAATTTATACAGAATGGTACAATCCCTGATAAGTTTATCTCTACAAAAAAGCATACTTGATTATTTATTAAGAATTTTCCAAAAAATAATCTTTTTTTATTTTGACAGATAATCTTTAAAGACAAGGTTACAATAAATAATCAGACAATATGCATCGGGCAAGATTAGTACTTCAGGCTTCTAATAAAATAGGATCATCAGAAAGATTTGCATCATGGCTGATCAAAAAACCACAGGTATATTATCACAAATTATATTTCTCATATCATATAGTTGAATAAAAGATAAGAAAACTGACTGAGAGATGCACCCCTATTCAAAAAAATTGTTTTGTTGCGTATTTTTTTATTATATTTAATCTAGAAAACTGTAAGTAAAACAGTTTAACAATTTTATTAAAATCATAAAAAAAAGGTAATTGCAAAATAAAATCATGTTTTTAAGTCATCTTTGCAATCTGATTGTATGTTAAAATTTTCTTATCAGTGATGTCAAGGCAAGCCTCTTCAAATTGATATTTTTTTTATCTGCAGTACTTTTATCCATTTATTTATAAAGAATTCAAATGGAACAGAATAATTAGTTATGTGTATTTATAATTATATTTTAAATTTGATTCTACACTCGTAGTAATATTTTTATAATGTTTATTTATGTAGAATATTTGTAAATAAGACTAACATGTTGTAATTTATTTCTGAAACTTAAGGATAAATGAAAAATTGATGAATTATTAAATAATTGATATAATTATATCAATTATTTCTCTCTCTTAAAATTGTTAGACAAACTCAATTGGTAATTTTTTGTAGGCTGCTGCTATGACCATAAACGCCAACAGGCTGAAAAGTTCTACAGCAGCAGAACCTTTCCTCAATGGGTCCAGCTCGGCCTATGTTGAGACAATGTATAACAACTGGCTCACAGACCCAAACTCTGTACACGCTGTAAGTTTTACATACTCTTATTTTTCTATTAAATCTCATTTTAATACTCCTTTTAAGCTTCCTATACTCCTTTTCCTTATGCTATCTTTTATGCTAAAATATACCTAAATAATAAAAATAACAATAAGTAATACAATAGGTTTAATTGTATTTTACCTATAAAACTTGGGAATACCTTTTATAAAAAATGAGTTATCAAACTCATTTAATATAAACTATAAACTTTTTATAAGCATGTTCCAAATATAGATAGATAACTTAAAATAAGTCAAGTTCAATAAAAAAGCAATCTATCTTTTCGCTTTGTAATCAAAAGTTGTGATGATAGCAGTGATTTTATTGTTCTAACCCCTACAGATTGCTTAAAATATAAACTATATAACATATCTTTGACATTGAAACAATTGCTAAGTATACAATAAGATATGCTATCAACAATGTTAATTATCGTCTTATGACACCTATCAGTCTTGTCAACTGGCATTCTTTTAAAAAAATATGAATGCTACAATTTCCCAATGTTGCCTGTATTAAAATGTATATTTAGAGTAGCTATATTTAGCTGAAGAGATAAATTGTTTAATTCATTTAATTAGTGAGTCTCTAAATCTATACAGGATAGGAATATTAAGAAAAAATATTACTATTCACTATAATGCAAGATAGCTAAAATAAAATAATTTTAATTTACACCGGTGTTTCCAAAGTCGTAGATCTAGAGTTTTCAAATAGGTAATTTAGTGAAATAAATTGTCGCAGGTAAATGTCGATTTTCATTAACCACTTCCGCCGATTTGTGTATGGATTATATTATTATAGCTACGTTTAGAGTTGATTCTCCGTGTGACCTTTTCAAATTGTCAGATGAAATGGACGTGTCTCGTTAATTTACAGGCGTCGTCTAACTTAATCCAGTTTAAACTTGCTCTTTATAATAAAATCTGTATACGAAATATTCACGACTTTGAATCGTCATTGAAATACGCTTTAATATTTTTATATAAAATATAAAAATGGTATTGCATCTTTTGAAGGAATAGATCATACTATTCTTTCTATTATACATGCAGCGGATTTTTCCTGTATGGAAATTAATACTAAACTATAAATATACAAGCTATTAGTTTTTGTACGTCGTTGCCATTACCTACATGTTGTTATCGCTTTTATGTATATAGAGAATTGTTATAATTGGCACTAAAGGTTATCATGAGTTTTTCCTTTACTTAATTGCGAAGTCGATTAAATGTCCACGCCTTCTTTCTTATCTGTAGACTTTGAACATCTCGCTAGACTGATAGACGGAATCGCCATGACGTTATTTCCTATTTATATAAATAAATCGAAATTTCACATCGAACAATATATAAGCAATCATGATTATTCCAGACGTTTCCTGGTACCCGAAATTTCTATTTGAATATGGCCATGTACGTCGCATGTGTCCCAATTAATGAATGTGTTTTTTTTTATTATCTACTATTTAATATTCAAGTGCGTAGTTCTGACGAATAGACTCTAAAAATATATCTGACGAAGCTAAAAACTCCCGGCAAATGTATGAATGCATGATTATAACATTCTAATATCGGATTAAAATGATTGCTTTTTGACACTTAAAGATTTGTTTAAAATTAGAATTTTATGCTTTTAGTCATGGGATGCGTTCTTCCGTAACGCAACGAACGGTGCTCAACCCGGGGTAGCATATACACCACCTCCAAATCTGGCTCCGTATGCTAAAAACGAAGTCCCTCTCACATCTCTCGTCCCAGCTGCCGGTGGTATGCCCTCCATTGCTTCCGGTGAGTAACTACTTATACTGAATACATTTGGAAAATCCAGCAATGAGGAAATTTAAAATGATGACGCAATCTCCGATAACGAAGATGAATTTGACACCAACGTTCTTGTAATCTAAAATCTTTTGTTGTTAAGGAAATCCGTACAGCATTTCTAGTATTAGTAATCAATTACATTGATTTATATTATTATGTTTAATCGATACAATTAAATAAAGTGTAGACATGTCTCATTGTTATAACGATTTCAAAACAATTGATTTAGTTTATGGCTAGCCAGTCGAGACGCTGGCGGAGCAATTTTATCATGTGCTATTTATTGAAGACGCAATGTCATATTTGTATCACAGATAACGTATCGTTATCAATTAATAAAGCCGCAGTGCGACGTCATGCTGTATCGTGACGTAGACAGCGTTAATTTGGCAAAATTTAATATAAATAGCAACTTTCATTCGTGATAATGTCGATTGTAAAATGATAAAACACGTTATGTTATTGTTGATTATAAAAATGATAACATAATGTATGAATAAATATTGTTTGATATGTTGTAACAGGTTCCCCGATAAATGAAAAGATCATTGACGACCATCTCGCTGTTCAGGCGATCATCAGAAGTTACCAGGTGAACAATGTTCTAATTTTTTAATACTTAAAGCACTTTATATTATTTGCAAATTATTTTAAACGATTTTTTGTGGCTAGGCTTTGTATTTAGACCTTTATGCCACATACGATTTAAGGTTAAGTTAGTGTTAATAGTCTGTATTAAATTGCTACATGTATCGGCCACCTCATTAAAGGGTATATAAAACCTACTAAGTACACAACACTGTATTAATCATGTGATAGTAGTAGTATATGGGACTGTATATTGTTCGCACTTATGAGGGCAATGAAATTATATGACACGACCCAGTTACATCGAGTTATTTTAAGCGAAAACATGTAAAAGCAGGCGAGTGCAAGGTTTTGTTTTGAATTTCGTTTGTGTTTTATGCCGAATATTAGGATTTGCTAGTAAGTTTGGCCCTAATAATCAGGTAGTGTTAGACGACTTAATGATGTAAAGTATGTGCTTATATCCAATGGATAGCCTACTCAATAAATCGAATCGGAATAATCGCCAACAATACTAAGTATCTTCATTTATGTACCCTAAGGGCATGCTAATATTCAGCGAAATCGATTCAGTTGTAAAAACGCATACTCTTCGTATCTATAATATAAAAATGAATCGCAAAATGTGTTGGTAAGCGCATAACTCGATAACAGCTGAACCGGTTTACATAATTTTTTTTAAGAATAATCCTGGATGTACGAGGATTGTTTTAAGCAAAAAAAATAGTAGGCGTAGGGTATAAAGTTTCGGGTAGGATTAGGACATAGTGAACGAAGTCGCGTTAGGCCGGCTAGTTACGTATAAGTGAGAGACAACGGCCGTCCTGCGCTTCCAGAAAAGTAGCGAGTGTCGGGCCGTGCAAGCTAGAGAGGGCTGGCATAAGCCTGAACGTATTAGTTCGTAGTAGGGTGCATGTGTGACGGGCGCCGGGCCCCGGGCAATGTGGCTGGGTCGCGTCGTGGGAGAGGCTCGCTAAGCGCTAATGTGTGTGGGGCCCCGTGGGTGCAGGCTCGCGGGCACCTGGCGGCCGACGTGGACCCGCTGGGCATCACCACGGCCAACCTGCCCCAACTGGGCATGCGGGCGCCCAACTCCGAACTCATCATGCGGAAATATTTCAATTTCGGTACGCAGCTACCGCTATATGCGCACGCGCACCCGTCGTAAACGACTCCAATCGTTACAACTGACTTCACAAAAAATCTCATTTAGAGTAACGAAGTGATGTTTAAGACTCGTTTGGTTCAGAGTGTAGCTTTTAATAACCTTTGTTGCTCACTATTTAAAAAATATTTTTTATTCGGTCTATATTTCTTGCTTATTTTACATCCCGGTTAACTCCATATCACTTATTATTTTCTGTCACAATACATACATAATATACATCAATACGTCCCTAGATAGTCTATGACGTAAACTACAGTAAACTCGTTATTCTGAATGAGTTAAAAACCGCAAAGATTTAAATAACATCAATTCATGCTCAATATACAGAACCGCAACGTGGAAAATCTTACTCTGATTTAAACCAGAATAATTTTACGATTGAAGTTGGAATGATTGAAGTCCTTTGCAACGTTTCGTGCGTCATGTCGCTGCTGTGCGTTTGAAAGCAATCACTTGCGTAAACTGGGGTCTTGCTACGTCGTTATCGCCAATATTATTACATACATACATACAAACACATAACTGAAGTTTAATTTTAACATGGAACGAAAAAACGTATAATGATTGTAACGAATTATGCCCTTATTTTTTTTTCACATAAATGTTTGATGTTGCGTTCCTTCAATGAATGCATTATATGCAATATTGAGTGATTGTTTTCATTCTGTTATCTTGTGTGTACTACACTTATATGATGTTAGTTACGTGTAGCACTAGTCGTTGCGCTTATTACTTGCTCATATGGTGCAGTACTTAGATAACGTTAAAATATCACAATTTTGCATGTATGTGATAATATTAGCAGTATGTTGAGATGATTGTATTTGCTGTAGTCACGTAACGGTTAACAATGTGTGTAGACGATACATCAATTTAACAAATTACCAAATCATTTTCAATTAACTCCCATTAGGAATGTTTTGTTTTATACTAACTAGATCGACATGTTTGTATAGACCGACATTCTATGAATGGCTAGTCTCAACCGAAGTTTTATATGTAAACCTTCTTTTCTCTTTCCTACATTGTAAGTAACTCTTACAGTGGTTCATAAAGGTTGTTTATTTAATAAGGGGCCCTTGTATTAACAATGGTGGAATTAGCATCAATATATTTTCAACCTTATAAGGCGGTTGACAACAACGACACCTATATTATATGTACCTTGGTTCGTATATTGCATACACAATCCAATCAAGAAATCGGCTTATGTCCTTATCATGCCGATGCATTGGCAGGACTTAAATTGTTTATTGTTGTCGAGATAGTGTATGATTACCATAAACATATATAAAGTATATTGGGTGATGGATGTTCTTGTGACCTCTGTCACGGTTATAGTGGAAAAAATGTGTTTTATAATAACTGTCAGGCTTCATATAGAGCGTTAAAAGTATGATTATGAGAACGCATTTGATATTACCGATAATTTACTTAAAAACCAGCGAAGTATGACTACCAGTAATAAGAAAATACTGTTAATGTTTTAAATGCATAATCAGAAATAGGAGGTTCAGATTCTGTCCATATATCTAGTGTTTCTGATCCTTCTGAGTAAAGTCGATATAGCTTTTTCTCACACCGTGGTTAATTAAAAGAGTGTGAAGTTTGAACATAGTTTCTCTTTCACCTTGATTGAGTAAATGAGTTTGAAATAAATGGAATTGTTGGGTAGTCTCGCGGGCACCTCGTGGCGAACCTGGATCCGCTCGGGATCACGTCGGGCGCGCCGGTGTCGGAGTGCGACTGGCACGGCGGCCTGCGCGCCTTCGCCAACGAAGCCGTCATTAGGCAGCACGTGCGATTCGGTATGACTGACCCGCCATTGCGATTGACGGTTAAAACTTCCTCTGGAATTGATCGAATATGGTATTTGATAAAGCGGGTATAGGTCTATAGCGTCATCCCAATGCGTCGTACTGAAACAACATCGGGCTCGTTAGTTGACAGTTCCGTTGGGAGTTAGGAGTTAGTCGTGTCTGTTACGTGTCTAAGATATATCAGTTCAAAATGATATGTATGTGAATATAGATAGTATTATCTGATTAGTCATCAGAAAATAGATTATATTTTGCATATAATTAGAATATTTATCAACAGCCGCTTTGTAGATTTATGTAGATAATAATGCGTATATCCATAATCGATCGACCTAACAAGGTTGTTTTAATCTTCAATTGCAATTATGCCTCTTTATTAGGGGAGAATCGGAAATTTGCTATCCTGTATGCTTATGGGCAGTAGCTCTTTAGTTGCTTATTATTATAATCTGACTGTCTTATCGGTGCTGGTATATATGTTTAGTATATAAAAATAATAATATATGTATTATAGAAAAAATCGGAATAAAGTACTTTTACACACTATAGTTTGCGCAACGCTTGTACGATTTAAGGCTTTAGCTTCGATCTATTCATATGACTTGCATGTGAATAAAATACACTTCCAGTATTTAATATATATAAAAATGAAAAGGTATTTATTAAATGAAATATATTTGCTTTGGACGCTATTTCATTAAAATTTATAATTGCACACATCCATTATATGGTTGGTTATATAATGGATATTTTATTACCAAATTTTGAGACTAGCTAATTTATTTCGGTCTTATCACAAATAGGTACATATTAATTTTTAACACAATTATTTTGTTCTCATTTTGTGATTGTCTTGTAGAGTAGTAATAGTCTAATAGAACTAACGCATTAATACTTACAAGAGTTAACAAAAAAATCATATTCCTTTACCAGAGTATAATTACGGTTCAATGGGATTTTATGGCATTTTGATGAATTGTATAATACCCTATCCTTTGCTTTATAAACGAAATTCATAGAAGGGTAAATATATACATGAAACGTAAATAATATATTGTTTTAAGATAGATGGGTTGTGTTGCCGACTTTGTAACTATATTGTTACATATTAACGTGAGTCGTGTTCATCATTATAATGGGGCTCATATTTTCTCTATCACTTAAAATATTCTATATTCAAGACTGACAAACAGAACACAATGTTCGTTTAACGATATGTTCAATAACGTGATATTGTCTATATTATTTGTACCTAGTTTTTACTTGGAAATTATTTTAGGAAAGTCTTGTTTAAATCTTTTTACGACAGGCTCGTGATGAATCTGTTTATGAATAAGCTAGATATGTGTCTTTGACATACAATTCTTCACCTCAGATATGTTGTCTTATCTGTTACGCCCGTCTTATATTGTATCCGGATACAGTTACACAAATACTTTCGTTAATATTTTTAATAACGTAAATCACGATTTTATGATATAAGTTTTGACCATGAAACAACACCGAACTAACGCAATGAGGCTGTACTTTTTATAATTTAATTGTTTAATTTACGCTTGTTATCTGATTTGTTTGAAACGATGACCACCTGATATCGCAGGCTTCGATGTCGTTGTTTTTCACTAAACCAGTATAAACCAAAAAAAACAGATCCGGGGACATCATATAGCAAAACTCGACCCGTTGGATATAGCAAACTACAATTCGACGGATAAAAACCCTCGGGAAGTGATACACAGCAGCTACAGGTTTGGTAAGGAGACTAAAACCTGCATTGTACCTTGGCCGCTCGACTAGCGACGTAGTTATGGCGACGAAACAAGTACTAAACCCAACAGAACATTCCTTTGTGTTGCTTTTTAATTTTCTATACGTTCGGTTTTGTATAGGTTGCGCGCTATAACTACAGCGACGATTCGTGACGTAACGCACAAGATCGCGGTGGCACGCCATTACAAGTCGTATTGTTCCCATCACACGACCTGCATGCCTCCACTGTACCGGCTAGAACCTTGTATTGTAACAAGCATGATATTCCCACATTACATGTATACATACATATTTACTTATATTATTATATTATATTATGTTTTGAAGCACCCTATTATGCATGATTATATTATGTACTATTTTGTGTAATATTGGACACGCATCGGTATTAGAGACATTTTGACTTGTCATTTATAATATACGATTGTTTGTCTTCATGGTTCAAACTATGGCAGGGATTTGTGAAGTGACCTTGATGTTATATTTAGTTGCCGGTGATTCTGGATTCGATCCAACTGATTTCGGACACACTATCATCTCAAGGTGAAAATACAAAAGTGAAAATATAAACATATCTCGTCATTTATTATATCATATATTATAGGTTTATGAGCTTTATCGTTGAGCTTGGGATAATATCAGTAAATGTTAATTTAATTAGGCCTATTATGTAATGCTCTAAGAAATGTCAGTAAAGGGATATGATTATTTCTGTTATCAGTATGCTTCTTTGTGTGCTTATATGTCTTCTATTCTATTGTAAGACTTATACGTAAAGCCTCTGCTTTGTATTAGATACTTTATGCTATTAAAAGTAATTGAGTAAATTAAACATGTTTTGTTTGTTGGCAATTGAAGTTCATACTCTTATATATCACTTAATATTTTAGATGAAGCCGATATGGACAGAGTTTTTAAACTCCCGTCGACGACATTTATTGGTGAAAAGGAAAAGGCCTTGCCGTTGAGGTAAAAATGTAATTATATACTAGTCCACAGAAATCTATTCCAAATTACCAAATACACGACTATATTCGAATTAGAACTAACTTCAAAATCTTAAAATATTGACTCAATAAAATTGTTTGCTTTAAAAATAGTTCAATGTATTTATTTCAGGGAGATCCTAAATCGCCTGGAGCAGGCGTATTGTAACAACATTGGAATCGAGTTTATGTTCATAAACTCGTTGGAACAATGTAATTGGATCAGACAACGCATGGAGCCACCGAATGTCACCAAAATGAGCCCCGACCAGAAACGTCTTATTCTAGCTCGCCTCACTAGATCGGCTGGGTAATTATAATTAATGTATACATATATACTGTATATAAAAAAATACTCTGTATCGCTTTAATTCCTAAACCACTGCGTCGATGTTGATGGCATTACTTTCAAAGAATGTTCAGAGCTTGTATAAGATTTCCAAAGATTTACTTTTTTAAAGGAAGAATTGGAGAACTAAAATAGTGGATGAAAGTCTGCATGTACGAAATTTGTAAAAAGATAAGGAATTAATACTATTATATATATTTTTACATGCGAACTATCGCATGTAAAAAAACTGACAGTTCCTAAACTGTCAAAGCAACTATGGGGCCCAGACAGTAAATGATTATACGTAATATTTAAATCTTAAATATTACATTTTTTTGTTATCTAATCTATCGAGCACATACTGAAATTGAATCATATTTATTTTTGGATATTTCAGCTTATTCTTATCATGAGGCTTATTTAACAAAAATGGTTTATGTTTTCTTAATAATAGTTATTAATTGTTATTGTGTATATTAAATTTCTACTGCATCACAACTAGTACAGTATGAGTATCTTTTCTACATATATATTTTGATTACTGTGACCTCGCTCTATTTTTCTCTTTCCTCTAGGAATAATAATTGTATGTATAATAAACAATGTAATGTGTTTTTTTAGATTTGAAAACTTTTTGGCGAAGAAATGGTCGTCCGAGAAACGTTTCGGTCTCGAGGGTTGCGAGATCCTCATCCCCGCGATGAAGCAGGTCATCGATGTGTCCACTAAACTCGGTGTCGAGTCCATCATCATGGGAATGCCTCATAGAGGTCAGTATCATTTAAAGAAAACATATTATAGCTTAAAGGTAATATAATTTCTATTATTGTATTAAGTAAAAAACCTTCATAAGTATATTTTATAATTATAAGTCCTCAGCCGCGTTTGTCCGTCTATAACTTAGAGTTTCATATTGGATTTATTCTGTATAATATTATGTTGAGACTGGAACGCGCCGCGGGTATTACATTAAAAATATGCTTTGATATTCCAGCCATTTCACACGATATAACATAATATTTATTCATTCATATTATTTGTTATTTTTTTAATCAAAATACTTTTACAGACTTACTAATATGTTTGTTCGGCCCAGATGGGGTTAACCGATTTTAATGTTGTGTAGTTTTGTATTTGAAAGCTGATGCCTTCTGTTTTGTCTTATTTGAATTTAAATGACAATGGCATCCATGTGAAAAGACCAACCATGTGAAGTTGTGCTATGTTAAAATATATTTATTATATTTTTATTTTTAAAGGTCGTCTTAACGTGCTGGCCAACGTTTGTCGTAAGCCACTTCACCAGCTGTTTACACAGTTTGCCGGACTTGAAGCTGAAGATGACGTAAGTAATAATGTCCTATTGTTTTTTTAGTTTAAGTCGAACCAAGTACTTCTCTATTAATATTATAATTGCGATGCGATTGCCTTGATCATCGGACCGATTGGGATGAAATTTGGTAAAAGTTCTTTTGACAATATATTTCGTGGGTTGTAGGGTTTAAATCTAACGCAGATGAAATTGTCGAACACTGCTGTTAATTTAAGAACAGGGTTAAAATTTAAAAAAAAAATCTGAAGAAATCACTTAGTCATAAGACCGCCTTTGACACCTTAATTTTATTTATATGTCTAGGTTTTAAGGATTGTGTAAAAAAGAGTAATTCTTAATATATATAAATTACGTGTCACGTTGTTTGTTTGAACCGATTTTAAAGTAAGTTTGCTCACCGTGCAGTTTGATCCAACTAAACAAAAATAGGATAGCGAATCTCGGGTGGGTCGCTAGTTAATTCTAAAACATTGAGTTGTGTCTCAGGGCTCCGGCGACGTGAAGTACCACCTGGGCACGTACATCGAGCGGCTCAACCGCGTCACCAACAAGAACATCCGCCTGGCCGTGTGCGCCAACCCCTCGCACCTGGAGGCCGTGGACCCCGTGGTGCAGGGCAAGACGCGCGCCGAGCAGTTCTACCGCGGCGACAACGAGGGCAAGAAGGTGAGTGTGGTTGGGAGATAGTGGCCGGCGGAGCTGGAGCGTCGCCTCTGAAAAGTCGCAATGCTTCACAACTGCTTTAAAATCTCACGAACTGCTTTAAAATAGGGAACAACGGAAGGGTTCGGGGCAAAAGGGGAATATAGGATCTGCTCATTTTAATCGTCACACAAACACATTGGTGTTTAATACGTAAAGCGTAAATAAGATCATGGTTGGAGCTTTTTTCAGAAAGTATTTAAGGTTAGTAGAGGCTATTCTATTCATATAATATACCTTGGATATTTAGTATGTTTAGTGTTATTCTTAACATATATCAATACGAATGTTTTACGTTAAAACATAAGCTCTGACCCGTCATATGGTACAGGTGATGTCGATCCTGCTGCACGGCGACGCGGCGTTCGCGGGACAGGGCGTGGTGTTCGAGACCATGCACCTGTCGGACCTGCCCGCCTACACCACGCACGGCACCATCCACATCGTGGCCAACAACCAGATCGGCTTCACCACCGACCCGCGCCACTCGCGCTCCTCGGCCTACTGCACGGGTACGCAACACAATTATCTAATCAAGCATTAATTTCAAACAATGAAAAAATTTAAAAACTTAATTTTTATTTAGTATAAGATAACTCGCTTTTCGCTACATGGGACACGGATAGGTCAAATAGTATAAACCAGTAAAGAAAATGTAAGTAAAAACATAAATTATGTTTCATAGCTGAAGGTTTAAAAAAACTAATAGTTACTTGTGATTGGATTCGTCTTGTTCGGTGCAAGTTACGAATCAAAGGTTAATATAATTATTATATAAGATTATATAAAATTAATTAGAAGACACAATGTATATAAGCTAAGCCGTAAAATACAGTGGGGACATTGCCGTAACATGTAATTTTGTGCAGTCAATCACATTGTAAAAAAAATAAACTGAAACTATAAGCTTTTATAAGTAAGTTTAACAATATATGCATGTACACCGTTCGCCGGCAGACGTGGCCCGCGTGGTGAACGCGCCGATCTTCCACGTGAACAGCGACAACCCGGAGGCGGTGATGCACGTGTGCAACGTGGCGGCCGAGTGGCGCGCCACCTTTCACAAGGACGTCATCATCGACATCGTGTCCTACCGCCGCAACGGCCACAACGAGGTCGACGAGCCTATGTTCACGCAGCCCCTCATGTACCAGAAGATCCGCAAGACCAAGCCTGGTATGTAACGTCGGGTCGTTTAAAACGAGTTATGGCAACGATACAATATAAGGGTAACTTCAATTTGGCAAGTCACAATCTGACTATAGACATCGATAATTTGAAAATCAAGGGTGTCAAATTCTTATGAAAGCTACTAAGTCGAATAGGAACCATATAAAAAGGCGTAGTGTTGTTGTATTGCAAAATTTATGATTATAAACTTAGGTGGAAAACCTATGTGCTTGTATGGTTTATGTATTTATATTTATTTTTCTTTATCCTACATATATTGGATATTTTTCTTTCTACCTCAAGTTGCGTGTCCATAAGTTATAAATGTGCCAAAAATTTATACACACAAAAACTTAATTTTTTAACTCTATGTTAACATGAACTTATTTATAACATAAATAATATGTATAAATGGCAGAGCTTCCAGCGTTTATTTAAATAAATTTTAATTTTCTTACAGCTTTGGAAATTTATGCTGACCGACTGATTGCCGAGGGTGTTGTGACTGCTGAAGAAGTCAAGGACGTTAAAGATAAATACGAAAAGATCTGTGAAGACGCGTACAACCAGGCGAAACAAGAGACCCACATTAAGTACAAGGACTGGCTCGACTCCCCCTGGTCTGGATTCTTTGAGGGCAAGGACCCACTCAAGGTGATTTTATGTTACTTTAAGAATAAAACTGTTCATGGTATCTGTAGTACTTTTACAAAGCAGGGTAAAGTTTTCGACGTTAGTGAGTTTGTGTAGGATAAGAAGTCAATTCTTGAATGTACTAAATAATTTTAGGAAAAATATCTACATTATTTGTGAGATGGAGAGAGTATAAGTTACATTAATTTAATTTTCGAAAATCATATCTATTATCTCTTCATAATTATTGATGGAAAAGGAGAAAAAAATTATAAAAAATACTTTCGCAAGCTATCGCTATCATAATTCGAAATATTCTCTCTTAACATGGGTATAGTCAAAGTCAAACATATCTTTATTCAACTAGGCTTAATAGTAATACTTTTAAATCGTCATGGTACAAACCATTTACCACCGGCATATATAATAGCATTGTACGTCGTTCGCAGATGTCCCCCACAGGCGTGGTGGAGGAGACCCTCGTCCACATCGGCAAGCGCTTCTCCAGCCCGCCGCCCAACGCCGCCGAGTTCGAGATCCACAAGGGCCTGCTGCGCATCCTCAAGTCGCGCATGGAGATGGTCGAGAAGCGCACCGTGGACTGGGCGCTGGCCGAGGCCATGGCGTTCGGCTCGCTGCTCAAGGAGGGCATCCACGTGCGCCTCTCGGGCGAGGACGTCGAGAGGGGCACCTTCTCGCACAGGTAGGTTCACATATAGTGACGTATACATAGCAACAGTATGTATTACCTCCAATTGGTAAATAAAATATGTACTGTTATTTTGTGCATTTAGTAATAAAATTCAAATATCAGTATTTGTATTTTGTTACATTAAAAATAGCAATTTCTGGATTAAACAGAAATATTCTTATGATTTGAAAGTGCTGCTATATTATGTAGATATATATTTTATAGCTTGTGTGATAAAAAATGTAATACAAAATACTAGTAACATTCAATATTGTTGTTAAAATAGGCATCACGTACTCCATCACCAGAAAGTAGACAAGGCGACATACTGCCCGCTCGCGCATCTGTATCCCGACCAAGCTCCCTACACCGTGTGTAACAGCTCCCTTTCGGAATATGGTAAGAAAGACAATATTTTAAGTATCGGCCGATTAATAAGCAATAATGAGACCTTAGTAATCGAGCCATCTTTTATACTGGAGAATTACACGAGTTTTAAAAAGGGGAATGAATAAATATTTAAATATTATTTAATTAAAGTTGTTGTACTCTTTCACAGTAAATAGAGCTACTTTTTTTGTAAGACAACGGGTTACATAACATACTGTTATAGGTGTGCTGGGCTTCGAAGTGGGCTACTCGGTGACGAACCCGAACGCGTTGGTGCTGTGGGAGGCGCAGTTCGGCGACTTCAACAACGTGGCGCAGTGCATCATCGACCAGTTCATCTCCAGCGGGCAGGCCAAGTGGGTGCGCCAGTCGGGCATCGTGCTGCTGCAGCCGCACGGCATGGAGGGCATGGTGAGGGACTTATTTAAGAACTTTGATTATTTTATTATAAACACAATAATAAATAATAAATATCTTCAGGGCATTTATACACAGCGCCAACTAGTTCCAAGCTAAGCCGAAGCTTGTGTTATGGCAACTAGATAACGGAATAAATTACATATACATAATTTTCTTTTGTAAATACATAGATACAATGTTAAAATAAATAAATGATTGGTGTACAATTGCCATTATTCTTACCTATCAATAATTATATGTTAATGTGTTTCTGAAATAAGTTTCACACAAATAGTATCCTCACATTGAACTTTAAGGGGTATTTTTCCCAATAAATCAATAGGCGCTTCATAGTGTTCTCAGCATGTTATTCAATTTATTCAAATATATTGTGTTATTCTAGGGACCCGAACATTCATCAGCTCGCCTGGAGCGTTTCCTGCAAATGAGTGCCGATGACCCTGACTACATGCCACCAGAGAGCCCCGACTATGAAGGTGTGTTTGTTATACATTCTATAATTTTAAAGTTCAGTAACCAAAGGGAAATCGGGACACTATTAAAAGAACATTGTAAATTAAATGATTATGTATGTTACATCAAAAATATTGCCAGTCAATTTTATATTCAGTTTTACTACTACCATTAGGATAAATCAAGTAAAATATTTTTAAGTAACATACGGGCTGTAAAAACATCTGGTTTATTGTATATAAAAACATAGAAAGTAATTTGGTGTATGTGTGTGCGCGCAGTGCGTCAGCTGCACGACTGCAACTGGATAGTGGCGAACTGCTCGACGCCCGCGTCGCTGTTCCACATCCTGCGGCGGCAGATCGCGCTGCC
Organism: Eurema mandarina; assembly: GCA_018238005.1. NCBI lineage: Eukaryota > Metazoa > Arthropoda > Insecta > Lepidoptera > Pieridae > Eurema > Eurema mandarina. The sequence continues at coordinate 32,576 of DWAJ01000328.1, forward strand.
CTTCCGCAAGCCGCTCATCCTCATGACGCCCAAGTCGCTGCTGCGCCACCCCGAGTGCAAGTCCTCCTTCGACGAGATGGGGGAGGGCACCGTCTTCAGGAGGTATGTGCTAACTGTGCTTGCATCTGCTCATCCTTACTAAAGTCACCCTTAATGCAAATGATATGGATTTAGTATATCTACTACCTGTAGAAGCCTCTGGAAAAATAGGATATATAGAAGATTACTTAGAGAAAGGTTGTGCAGTATCTTATCTGTACAACCTTTCTCTTTTTAGTCAGGTGTTTAATTATTTAATACTATCTAAAATATAGCTTTAGTTAAATTTATAAGTAGCTTCTTTCTACATTAAAATTAGCCCGTTCTACTATTTTCTTTTAGAGTGTTGCCCGAGGAAGGCCCAGCATCTGAAAACCCAGACAAAGTACGAAAACTAGCGTTCTGCTCCGGAAGAGTTTACTACGACTTGATCAAAGAGCGCCGCGACAGAAACTTGGAGAAGGACATCGCCATCGTAAGGTATTGTACTTGAATGAAACAACATTTTTTTACAATCTTACATGTTTTGATACAGTGAATAATTATTTACGATGTGAGTAAGATGTGAGTTTCAAAAGTTATCCCATAGCTAGTAGGAATTTAACTTATTTTGTTTCTGACCGCGCCCCTATGGCGCGCCAAGCTTTAATTCCATAACATTAAGACACAATAAAATAATGTTAAATGATTTAATCGTGTGACAGGCTGGAGCAAATTTCCCCGTTCCCGTACGACCTGCTGAAGAGCGAGATCGCGAAGTATCCGAACGCGCAGCTGGTGTGGAGCCAGGAGGAGCACAAGAACATGGGCTCCTGGAGCTACGTGGAGCCGCGCTTCCGCACGCTGCTGCGCAACCAGAAGCAGATCAGGTGCGTGCCACACACCACATTCTACCACACCCCGCTCTCTACTCTTCTATTCTCTTTTCTTCTCTTTTTTTGCTCTTCTCTTCACGTATATTCTCTTCTATTCTCTTCTCGTCCCCTGACTTTCACCTCTTACCATAACTCTACTCCTCCAATCCTACTCTTTTTTTAACTCTGTGTACTGTGTTAAATTAATACGTGAGTTTTTAAATTAGGTGCGTCGTTTATAATAACAAAAATTGTGAATTTATTTTATATAAATGATCAGGTATAAAAAAATCGATGAGTTAATATTATGTACAATTAAAAAAGAAAACGATTCAATATGGATTATTATACTGCTATGAATTAGTCCAACAGAAAATTCACGAACATATGCTTTTTTATCTCTCGTTTAAAAATAATTATAACGACCGCAATAATGTGAAACGTAGCTTGCAATTTTTACACAAAAAATTATAAATCATACAAAATCAATTATGTTCTCCCAATGCTGACCGGCTTACAATAATATTGCTTTTTGTAATTGATGAATAATTGATATGACTGTTACAAATATGATTACACTAATATTTATTCCTTAAAGTCGGCAACACACTTACTATCGTTGCGTGTTTTATTCGACCAGATGTTATCCGTAGGTTCGCCTGCTGTGATTGCCTCAAAATTAAAAAAACGTGGAAAGAATGTTTCATATAAATTAATATTTTAATTGATATTGAGTGGTAAAAATATGGGGGTATTGTTTGCAGGCGCGAGGCGCCAGGGGGCGGGTGGTTTAGCCAACTGTTGGGCGGCGCCTCGCGCGCGAACACTCACGCTCAGAGCGAACGCACTGAGAGCGCGCCGCGCGCTGTTAGGTGAGAACACACCTCTTGAGTCTTGATGCTTCGCCTTATGTTCTTTTGCTCTTAGCTTTAGGCGATGTCTGTGCGTATTACAATGTGGATCGTGGATTATAATATGATAACCTTATTATATATATTATTTTTGATACACGTGTATTCAGCTTTTAAATAATTTAATGTTAAATTATGTTCGATACATTTCAAGATACGTTATATAAGACATGCCCTGCACTTTGCGCCTCACTTGTTGCTTCTTGAAATGCTTTTGGAAATATCTATGGCAAAAGTATTTCAAAAAGTCTATACGGTTTATAGGATTTTTTTTCTTTTGATTCTTTTGTGATACACTCTTAAATATTCAGTTTTTATATACATTAGTTTTGTATGTTCAATAAATTGCAAGCTTCGTTACAGGACTTGAATTTGACTTTATTTATTTAAAACAAGTTTAAATAACAATTGTTATTTTGCGTCGTCGACAATTACGGTAGTATTTTTTCGTGTTCGTTAGATCCTATGAAATGTATATCCGTGGGAAAGAATTTGTAAATTATTATCATTTTCTTTTACTTAACGTAATAAAACCGGTGAAATGTTCGGAATGGTACTCTAAGGGTCCCAAGGGTCAAGATCGTTATACCGATATTCCATTAAAATTGGCTACAACGCCGCCCAATTTAATTATAAAAATGACATTGATATTTGAAATTTTCTATACTCTGTATTTTTATTTCTCGATGAAACGCCGTAATAATTACTTTCAAAACAAAAATAGAATACAATATAATATTTCTAACAATATTTTGTATTCACGTTGCTATTCCACAACTTGTCGAGTTACATTTGATTCGATTTACTTTGAATATGAGTGGCTCTTAACTTTTATTAGTTTTTTATAAATCTAATACTAGTAGTGCCCTGTGATTTACCCGCGTAGTTCCCGTTCCCGGAACAATACTGGGATGCAAAGTACCCTATGTGTTAATCCAGGGTATCACTTATGTACATACCTATCTACATATATACTACATATAAATTTCAACTGAATCGGTTGAGTTGTTGAGTGAATTAATAATAAACATACATCCATTCTCACAAACTTTCCCATTTATAATATTACTAGATGACCCGAGGAGACTTCGTTCACGCTGTACCTATTCTACCTATCCTCAGTTTAGATTTTTTTATACAAATGTTTTTTTCCGCTAACTCCCAATTCCGTGGGAATTTTCCAAAATCCTGTTGCAACTAAGCTTTAAGTTTACTAAGGTACCTGCATGCCAAATTTCAAGCGTCTAACTTAAGCGGTTTAAATTTTTCATACAAAAGGATTTACCCGCTTCCGTTCCCAGGAATTCCCGTTCCCGTGGGAATTTCGGGAATTCCTTTCTTAGTATACCTCTACGGTACCTAAGCTACGTCCCTTCCAAATTTAAAGTGCCTAGCCGTTTAGGCTGTGCGTTGATATGTCAGCCAGTCAGTCAGTCGGTCAGTCAGTTCTTCCTTTTATATATTTAGAAGAAGATTAGTTTGGAACAGTTAAAACTTTTTCATAATGAATTCTCCTTAGTTTAAAAAAATGATTCCTAAAGACACATTTAAATATTTAACAAACATAAAATATGTCAATCATAATTCACTATTATCATTAAACTGTATAGTTTTAATGTAAAATTCTCCTTTTTTTGCTGTCGCTACGTTCTTTGATTGAGGGTATACTTAATAGATTATTATAATAAAATATTTAACATTACACTATGGTACCTAATTATGAATTCACGGGTGATGACAGGGCATGGTTAGTGCGCTGTAAAATAAGTTGAAATGTTATTAAATTTGGTAAGTATTTACTTTAATTAAGATAAGACTATTTAGTTTTAATCATTATAAATCCTGATACTATCTTCAGACACCAAAAAATGTTAATGCACGTGTGAAATTTTTAATCATTGTAGTTCTGAGGTAATTAAATGCGATAAGGAAGTATAATATGGATAATCCATATTAAAATTATAAATGAGAAAGTAACTCTGTCTGTCTGTCTTGCCATCACGCTAAAACTACTGAACCGATTAGAACGAAATTTGGTACACAGATGGTCTAGAGCCTGGGGAAGGACATAGGCTACTTTTTTTTTAAATTAAACCCCCAAAAGGTTGCGCGAGGGGTTGAAACTGTTTTTTATTTTACACTTTCACGGCCAAA
>DWAJ01000329.1:0-36530 GCA_018238005.1 Eurema mandarina
CAATAGAATTTTTGTTCATTTAGTTAGCTAGTGTTCGATTCTTATCTCATTAGAGACCTTGATTTTTTGTTAACTTTTTAATGATGATAATTGTTTAAAACAGAAACTATTATGACTTGTTATGCCAATTAAATCGTGGAGGTGGGAAAAAGCATTATCATAGATCATAGGTTTTGATTATCTATGGACTGAGGTTACTTGCTACCAGATAGAACTTGTGCTCAGTAGCTTATAATATAAAAATGAAAACACCAGGCCAGTTCTTTTTTTTGTTTGATGAAGTCTAAGAATGGCTTTTACGCTTAGAAAACATAATTTCTGGAAAATCATTGCCAGAAAAAAGTTTTTGGGTCCGCAAGTAACATAATTATAGAAACAGCCTAATTTCTTTAGTGTACATACTTCATCATTTTTAGTATAATATTCGCCTACATAAAAAAACTATTTAAAATAAAAATAGGTTATATTTTAGAAGTACATACATTATAACATAAATTCTGATCATGACTTTGGCATTAAATACATAACATAATAATTTCACATTAAAATTAATATTCACTGTAATTTTAAAATGACATTTTGTTGCATCTATTGTGAATAATATAATATGTAAGATTATTTGTTTGTTTCTATCAAATGATTGCCTGGAAGAAATGCGTTACAGCCATAAGGCCACCTGTGTTTTCTTCTGTATTTTCCCTTTTGAATATGTTATGTTAAAACATAATAAAGAATTTATATAATGGATTTTGGAATTGCACTACAGATTTCAAGAAATACTTTCCCAATATAAAGCTTTGTTTAAATCATCAGACAACATATAAAAATTAATAAGTTTTAAAGTATTAAACAGAATCAAATTTGTCTATATTTGAGGTAACTGTGGTAACTGAAAGGTATATCAATGACTTAAGATATACATACTATACCTGTTCTTGCCAAGTATAAACATTTTTTTTCATTTCGATCTTTGTAATGCCATTCTTATCGATATAATGATAACAAAACTGAAAATAAAGTCACAGGTACGAAACTATCACTTTCGCAGCGTTTTGTATATTGTTTTTGAGGATTGTGGCCTCTTGTCAATATTCTATACTAGCCGGACCAACGCGACTTTGTTCACGCTGTACTAATCCTACCCGAATTATTATACCCTACGCCTACAATTTTTTTGCTTAAGAACCAACCTCGTACAAAAAAAAAAAAAAAAAAGAATTATGTAAATCGGTTCAACTGTTATCGAGTTATGTGCTTAATAAAACATTTTGCGATTCATTTTTTTAACATAGATTATCGTATACGATCTTCAGCTTAGAAAATAAATATTATTATTGTTCCTTTGTCGAGTTCCGAGTGTGCCAAATGTTAATTTTGAAAACTATTTTATTTATCACGGTTTAATTAATAATAATAGTATATATTGATTTAATGTTTCTACAGTCGTAATGTACATGTAAAACGAATTTTATTCATTTATAACTCGCCAAACTATCAACATTAACAACCAATTTATTTTCTGCAAAAAAATATTCAAGCGTTTAGAAAATAAGTATTCCGTCAGCGTCGCAACCGATGTATATGTATTTAAAGGTCGCTTATACGTCCAGGCTCCAGTATCATGCCTCGTCACTAGACTTGCATGACAATCGTAAAATGGGTATATACCACATAAATAACAGTATTGCTTAGATGGTTCAATATAACTGAATATGTATACTGTTTGAAAGATCAAGTTTTTATTTTTTATTTTTAGTCTTTGTTTAATAAATATATAAATATATAATTTAAGAAATATAATCTATTAGCACTTTTAAATAGCCATACTTCAGTAAATAAACTTAACGAAAGTCTAATATTTAATTTATACCCAAAAGGTTTATTACCCCTAATGGTCTAAGGGTCTATAGTCACGGAAGAGTTACGCTGCAGTAAGACAAAACATGACAGTAAAGTCTGTAGAATTTCCAGATAAACCAGATTAAAAATTATCCTAGGCTCGTGGATATTTCCTATAATTTCCCAACAATCGAAGAAAGGTCAAGTCAGGTTGCCTGGAAGATATGACTTATAACTTATAAGGCCGCCATTTAATGTGAAATCTATATTTTTCTTTATTTTAATTTTTGTATAAGTTTGTGTTATGTTACTACGTGTAATAAAGAATTTATAAATATTGTACTGTAGATTTCCTAGGTCCCAGAACTGCTATGGACTATTTAAGTTAAGCAGTTTATCATTCGCACGTTTAAATATAATCTCATTACAAATGTATTACACACGTAATCGGTATTCAGTTAAAGTAGCGGTGTTAACAGTTACATACTAAGCCAGCGTTACCGTCACACTCCGGAGATTTACGATCTACGATAAACATTCATACTAAATTATATAAAGATTTAAGGTTCATTGAGTACTTGCTATAATAATTTATAGTATCCATTGACGATTAACAATAAAGTATTAAGAGCGGCTTATGTTTGTTTTCCGCAATGTGTGTGAAAACTGAACATTCAAATAATTATATTTATATAAAGTACGTGCTGTCGCCCGCGACTCCGTCCGCGTATCATGTACACTTTGACACCCCTTCCCGCCCTCTTATAAAGTTTTTAGTTATTTTTAAGATGTATTCTGCTATTCGGAGCGGGGAAAAATCCAACGAACCAAAAACCATGAAAATTGGTCTAGACGATCTCGAGTTATGTGTTGTAATGAAACAAACCCTTCTTTGTTTTATATATATTAATAAAGATTTAATATGAAAAAAATAAAAATCGGGTCTAAGGCCATTAAAAGCGCCTTATTAAATATTCCTTTATTTATTTCCGTGTTTATTATTTAAAATCTTTTAATGTAACGAAGTGTATATGCATAAGTTTTAATAAATTAAAAGTCGTCTAATATGTTATGATAATAATGTTTTACAATTCGCAACGATATCGATTATAGTAAGAAGATCCGTTTTCACGTAATTCAACAAATATTTGATGGAAACCGGCTCGTATTGAGCACGTAGTGATGTAGGTAGCTGGGCGCGACGGTGTCTCGTTTGCATTTTCACAACTGACCTGCATACGTGAAGATTTTTATATAAAACTAGCTTTTAGTATGCTATTTTATTATTTATTTTCGGTCTACATTAGTCTGCGACCTATCACTAATAATGTATAATATCTTTATATAAGTGAAACAGTTTTCAAAGTCAGTTCAGAAGCCACTGCCACTGATGTGCAACTGCCCTTAATATAAGATTTTTTTTAATGGACTCCTTGTCCGTATAATATATGTAGTTCGTTTTAGTTTCAATAATTATAAATTCTAGTCTCAATTCTCAAGAAAATTATTAAATTATAGATCATAGTAGGATACAAGTATTTTTTAAATAGGTCGTAAATCTATCTGAATTAAAAATATATCGTAAGAAAATTTTGGGATAGTCCAACTTTTCAATTCAAAAAAATTTGTTGTATATGTTTGAAATATCATAAATGGAAGTTATTTTTGACGTCAATGTATTTCCTTAAGTTTGAATTCATATTTAAATGATCGTGTACAGAAAGAGGAGGAAAATGCTAACTAAATGCTCGCAATGTGAATGGGATGATAATTCTTTTGTTTGCGAATAAAAAGGTCCTGCCACTTTAACTTTATACAATTATATGAAGTGCCATTGTAAGGAATTGGTTACAAAAAGGAACCTTGCTATGATATTATTGACTTGGAATAAGGTTCGTTATGACTAAAGTAAATTGGATATCATTACAATGTTGTTTATCCCTATTTGATACCAAAATAAATGTGTGAATAGAAGAAAATGCATTAGGACCCATTGTAGAAGTCGACGTTTTTTAAAAACAAGACCTAACTTACATATGATTGAAACTCATCGTACAGTTTTGGGGCACGTTGATGCATTAGGTATTCATAATATTATGTTATAGAAATAAGTAATTCTTATATTATGACATACGCCCGAAACAAAAAAATCGAAAAATCCGAAATAAAAATACGACGACAAAATAAGAGCTGTCTCTTAAAAAATAAATCGCATATTAAAGTATAGGAAATTTGCATACACAGACGAACTTTCACATTAGTAAAAATGTTTTCTATCCATATGTAATATTGGACTGAATTATTTATTGAACACTAGACGTGTTCCGCGATTTTAACCGATTTATGTATTATTTATATGGTATATTCAAATGCCATGGAGGTCGATATTATATTGCGGTTGAACAAATCTTGTTTACTGTAACAACTTTCATACCTGTATCTTTGTTAATGCCGAATTTCCATCATCCCCCATTTTCAAACGCACTGTTTATTAAAAAACCGAATCATCCCTTACGTATCTATGTAAACATAATTTATGCAGTTATTTAAACATAAGGACAATCACGCGATTTACTCTTAAACTATCTAGTGAAGTACATTAACAAACAAAACACCAAGTTCACACAGTCATCGTTTTCAGTACCTAAGCGGGTTAAGCATACCAATGGTGCAACACGGCGACAAGTTCCTAGCCGGCGCCGCGGCGGGCGTCACCTCCGTCACGCTGACGTACCCTCTTGATACCATCAGGGCTAGACTGGCCTTCCAGATCACCGGCGAACATCGGTATACGGGCATTGCACACGCTGCCTCCACTATGTTCAGAACGGTAAGGATATGTGCTAGAGAGTTTAATTGAAATTCCTTTAGTAATGCGACATGATTGTGTTTCAATCGTCAGAAAGGTTTTCTTCGCTCTATTATGGATATAAGGTTTAGATACATCATGAGAATAACAACACGTCTGATTTAAGAAGATTAAAATTTTGTAACTGTAGGTACCTTTTGTACAAATATAATAAGTCAACTAATTTATTTAAGTAGCTATCTGTATGAAGGAGTGACAAAAATCTATTTTTTTCTTAGAAGAAGTTTATGTGAGGTATAAGATAATAAATATTTTTTTTGGTTTGACATTTCCAAATGTTTTTTTTTTATATCTTAGAAGTGCAGAATTTTTGACTGTTGTCTCAATGTCTCTTCAAAATAAGAGTAAAACAATTTAATTAATAAATTAACCGCCAATTGGCTAAATTGTATTTTTTTGTAGTCCTTTTCTATATTTTAGACAATAAAATGTTTATTATAATGATAATAATATCTAATAGGAGGGTGGTATACGCGCGCTATACCGCGGCTTCGTCCCCACGATGGTGGGCATGGTACCGTACGCCGGCTTCAGCTTCTACTGCTTCGAGTCGCTCAAGTACCTCTGCATGAAGTACCTCCCCACCACGCTCTGCAAGAAGTGCGATAGGAACACTGGTATGTATCCTTCAAAATCTTCTTAATATATATAAATTACGTGTCACGTTGTTAGTCCGCGATTGACTCCTAATACTGCTGATTTAAAATTAAATTTGCACCGTGTGCAGTTTGATCAAACTTAAAATATAGGGTAGATTACATCTCAATTTATTACATGCATAATATATCCGAGCGAAGTCGGGGCATATATTTTAGTATAAAAGTTTAATGCTTTCAGACACTTAGGTCATTGAACGTTAGAGTGAGTAGTTGGGTATTGAAGTTGATTGGCCTTTTTATTTTTTTAAACTGAGTTAAGCGTTTTCCATAGACGAAGCCGTCCTGACATATTTAGAGTTCTATTCGTAAAAGAAAAAACTAAAGCCTCATAATATAACATTACATTACTATTGTTTACGATCAGTGTATCTGTCTGTTTGTAAGATGCATTATTTCGGTAACGTTAGTCGAAATTATAAATCTATACTAAAGTATAAATTATGTTTATAATGCCACTGTCAATGTAAAATGTAAAATATGAAGTAGCATCCTTAGAAACCCCATAAACATGGAAAAATTAGAAAACTGAACATTCGCAAGAAAGCTTTAAAATAAAGGGGCTCAAAAGAGAATAGTACAAAACTTATTAAAGCTACTAAGGAAAAAAGGATGTTATATGACTCGGAATAACTGTAATTTTATCTGGTTAAAATTCTATTAAATTTGGACTACTACTAACTTTAACTTTTATGCCATGCATGAAGAATCTTATACTTAAATTAAAATAATAGTAACCAAATACTAAAATGTATCCATGCGAAATACAATCTTCGTTCAGTGACACCTAGTCCAGATAACTCTATATGGCAATCGCTAAATAGTTATGTACTTTGAAATTTGAACGGTTTATGAAATGTTTGCGATACCGTGTTCGCGCTCGTTGGTCGTCTTTCAAAGAACAAAGGTTGCATTGATTATGCAGAACTGTTTTTACAGATTATTTTATCAGTTATCTGTAGCTATGTTTTTATGATCATTTTTAAGAATAAAAAATAATGTGACTCTATTTTAGTCATTTTAATCTATGACTGATGAAAGTACTGTTTTAATAGCCTTCTCAATAGTACATAGATTATTGCGTATGATATTTTCAAACAATCAGATCTATTAAGACAAGTCGGTATCTAAATATATACCTATAATTCAAAGGTGACTGACATAGTGATCTATCAAGGCACAGCCCAAACCACTGGACGGATCGGGCTGAAATTTGCCATGCAGGTAGATGTTATGACGTAGACATCCGCCAAGAAAGAATAATTCTACCCTCAAGGGGATAAAATAGGGGATGAAAGTTTATATATGAAAATCCACGCGGGCGGAGTCGCGGGCAACAGCTAGTGATAAATAAAATAGGAAACGTACCCATTCTTGTAGTGAAGTAAATACAATTGTGATGTGACCATTAATAAGCAAAGAAAATTCCAAGGTTACCACCGTGGTAATAATAGCTCATTTATTGATGTACGCGGTGACTTAGGTACCTATACGTTAGCTAGACTTGATAGTTTTTGTTTGTATGTATAGTGTTATAATGAGCTATTGCTTATTGTGTCTGTTGAATTTGTAGTCGATATTTTGAAAAAACAATTTCCTCGTACATTAAAATTGTTAAGCAATTGCCACATACTATCTTCATTTGCATTTTAATTAAAATAGAATTACACTTTTTGATCATAACCCTGACATGATATATACCACGATTGAACCATAACCATTTGATCAAAGCCTACGTCATTTGTAGGAAACGCTGGCAATATCCTGCTATACGATCGAGTGATGTGATTCTGTGATGTGATCTGATATTCCCGAAACTTGATATTGAAATCATTACTGGAAAGCGTTACGGACTAGCGCTTGGCTCGTCGGCTCTTGGCGCAGGCGTAGAAACCACTTTATACAGCAGTGGATATAGAATGCAGTGGATGTGAGCGCTTATAATTTATTCAGCGCCTTGCTCTTGAAAGTCTATGACGCAATAACGATTATGCCAGTTCCACTACTTTATATTGAAGCTATGTAAACAAAGAGACTAAAAGATACGTTATGAAAATTTTAACATGTCGCAATATTTAAGACAGATACAACATAAATATATGTTTACTTAATTGTTTAAGAATTTGAGTTAGGCTAATTAACAATCTATTAATGAGTCTTACAATAAATTATTGTTTTATAATTATAATTCCTATCATAAATTTATTTGAATGTAACTTTGGAATTTGTCTAAACGAGGAAAAATTAAAAGATCGTTGTAGGTTATATAATCAGGAGGCTGTTATATCAACATTTTAGTGTAAACGTACTGTTAGCTCGTTAGAGGACTTTGTTTAATATTCTATTTGCAATGTAAATAAATTACTTGATCCGTGAGATCGTGCTCAAACATCGAGTTGGCAGTCATACCCCGGTGCACAGCAGTCAAAACAAACGTGAAACGAAGCTCGCAGTAACCCGATACTTTTGATAATTTTTAACTGCCATCGTCAACCTGATGACGTGATTGTTTTGGAACAATCGCGATATTTCGAAACGCGTTCCGTGGACTCGCTTAAAAATTTGCGCACATTAAGTAGTCCTACTTACATTAATTTCGATGCTGGATAAGCTTTTCTTTGTTGCCGAATAAGGATGGGACTTTCTATTCAAACTTCTTTGTGACATTATATGTTTATGGGTGAATTGTTCGAGTAGGCGTGGTGGGCGAAATTCAAAACTATGAATAACGAAATTACTGAGAGTAGTCTTTTCTTGCAAAATCAAATCTGATTCGTTGATAGTAGTTAACGAGCGAAATAGTTGAATTAGTTATGCAAGAAAAAGATACCTTTACTATATCATGTTACGATAGTTCCTATAAAGGTCAAATTCTGGATCTTAATACTTTTATTTGTGCTTCAAAAGAAAATGTCTTCTTAGGAATTCCACTAGCCTTTGTAAGGAACAAAACTGCACTATATTCCGTTCAGTCTTTTTGCATGAGTACAGGTTTGGGTACCTTTGCATACTCTTCCGTGACTTATTCTGTTGCTTACACTAGACACACGACCTATATAAAATAAAAGTGGGAATAGAAAAAAGTATTGTTTTGATTTTTTCTATTTTAATGACATGCGGGGTGACTGTTTAAATGCAAAAGTCAAACAAAATATACAAGGTCGTTGCTGATAATTCAAACTTGTTTTCGAGAGTGCGTTCAGCTGATTGCTATTATAATTAAAACTGCCAATTTATATCGCTCAGTGAAAGGGCTGTATAACGATCGATTACGACAGAGATTAAACTTTTATAGCTTTTTTGATTAATTATAGATTAAAGTGATGTTAAATAATCTTTTTACATCCGGAAGCCTTCATATTTATAATGTTTGAAATACGAAAGTCTAAATGTCTACCTGATTCACTTTCGTCAGGCTGTGTTGTGTTGTGACCTCATTCGGGTTTATGAAATCCCCGTTTCCTTTGAGACATAAATTAGCCTTTAGTTGGTGAAGGATTACGGATTTGTACTGGTACGGTGTAGGTACGTGCCTTCCGCTGTAGGTAGCTACTAGGTAGTAGAAACCCGGACCGTAAGTCAAGGATTGTTTGAATACCGGTGCGCCGGTCACTGCTCCGGACTATGTCAATAAGCAATAACATATATTATCATAAACACACGTCTATCTCGTATAATATTGTTTTTATTAGCCTTTTTTGAAGTGTCTGCGATCAATTAATTTATAAACCTTATATATCGATAAGTCAATTGAGGCTATCGGATTTTGGCATCAAATTGTCGCGGTTTAACTTTTGTTTGATAGCAAATTAGGGATACGAGGTCGACCTGATGAATTAGATACGTAAAAAATTACAAATTTATTGAAACAAATCTGTGAGGAATTAGTATTTTAAACTTTTGTTTTTTTTTATCTTAACTAAGGTTATCAATCAGATAAAAACAATCATTGTTATGGGAAGTTTCGCTAAACAAAAGAATACTTTACTTTCACTTTAAATAATAAAGCACACAACGGCCTTTCGTTAAATATTCAGCATGCTACTTTCGTAGTAATATTTTAAAAAGAGAAACAGAAGCAAATGTATGTTGACGCCTGACGGGCACAGAATAATGTTTTCTTAGTACTTTAGTTAGCAGTTATTTCGCAATTGAAACTGTGTACAAAGGAAAGTGTTAAGTGCATCGCATTCAAAAGAGCAGCTGACTAAACACGACTCTGCAATGTTGTAATACAAGGGTCTTGTTCTTTACAAACAATCGTAATTGTATGATGATTCTGGTATTTAGTTAGTTATGTTTAATATTACATTTATCATATTTCTGAATATAATATGTTAAAATATTAATACACATATATTGCTATTCTGTGCTTGTTACAGCCTTTTCATCTTTTTACAGTTCACTGGATCACAGGGTTATTGCCTAGTAACGCCTACCTTACTAGATCTATTTTTATACGTTGACAACTATCATATTTTAGTACAGGTTCTATGTCTACTATTTTTTTTAATAATGTCCGTTACTTAACACATTTAGATTAAATTATAATACTCTACAAATTATTATACTACATGATTCAAATTATATATAAAACCTTTGACGTATTGTAAGTATTAATAGAAATTTTATAACAAGCTGTTGTCAATGTATAAACAGATAATAAAATCTAGAAAACTATATAACGTCTAATCTCATTCGCCAATTATGTTATTGCGTCTCTCGGCCTGACATTTAGTCGTATAAGCACGCTAAATGAACTCAACGTGATTAATGATGTACGTTTACATGAAAATAAACTTAGCGGTTGCATAACATTACAATGAAATATCTATATTGAAAACAGTTTAGGAACCGCAACGTCAACAATATAAATGGTCTGTTGTTAGAGAAAGAGGAAGTTAAGAAATTGTATTTAACGATTCTCGATCAATTTGTCTCCAGAGGTCTTCATAAATAGCCTTTAGTACAAAGATGAATGCGGGTACCGCAATCGCAATATGCTTAGAGATTTCCTTATCCATTTAACTTTCTTTGACCTCTGAAACCTATTATTCATTTAAGCAACTACAGTTATTTGAAACTATTATTATTCCGAATTTAATGTTCGCAATACACGCTACGTTTTGCAGGTGTTGTAGCAATGTAGCCTGTGACACTGAACACAACTTTATCGGAAACAGTTGAAATAGTTTTTGTGACAAATTCCGCAGTTAAAACTTTGTACTTTAGTCTTGACGTAACTTTCATTATGAAGTCGTCAAATCGTGAAAACCGGTACGGTACGTAAAATAAAAACCTTCAACTGGCGCCAATCGAAATAATAAAAGGCGTGATTGTTCGTGATCAGTGAAAGGACATCTACGTGTTTAAATGCTGAGCCCAGAGACAAGAATTTGTAGAATGTTGACTTTATCTTTGACCTATGACAACTATTATTAGCTAGTGCTAATACCTGACTGATATGCGTATCAATATCCACATTACAGACGTAAGATTCAAAAATGTTATTAACACAAAATGTTTCTCAAATGCAATATACAGCTTGAGAAAACTAAAGAAAACTTGAAACTATCTATATAACAACACTTGTCAAGAGCGACTCTACTAGATATTAATCTAAGTTCCGAACAACAATTCAAATTAAGGGCTGATAGCAATTACAGCTTTCAATTCCCTCAAAGTCCGCCGCCAGACAGGATGGGTGCGCTGAAAAGGTATAAGATAGCGAACTAATATTGGGACGCGAAGCCGCGCGCGCGTAGGACGCCTGCCTAGTGCCTTGCCAGTGTACAATCAGCTAGCGAGCCAGCCGCACACATCGTTTACCGGCTAACCGGCTACCAGGACATAAATAAACAATCAATCACAATTATACACATCGCCTATACTACCACTTCTAGAATCCCCGGAGTTCGATTTACATTAAAGGCATTTTTTATTTTAATTTGCATATAATTCAAAATGCCGGTCGAGACGAAAATAAGCTTTTCCGGTAAGTTTTTTTACGCATTTACAATTTGTTTTGGTGACGATTATATGTTTTTGATATTGTTTAATAATATAATAAGACGTTGGATTAAAGCAAAAAGTCGTATTAATTTGATGCGAATTACGTTTGCCCTTTATAGGGCTCGAATTTATTAACAGTGTTAGCTTAGATGTTAATTAACGTTAAAGGATTAAGGAGATCCATTATATTCTCTGTAATATGATGCAAGATAGTTTTTAGAATTGTTTAAGTTACGCTCTGTCAACCTTGTTATAGGTTTATGTTGCTATTTGTCATTTATGAAACCTACACATTAACCTTCTATCATTTGCACTTCATTAACACAAATCCATCGTGTATGTAATTAATGTTTGTTGTCATATTTCGACTAGGAATAATAATAATTTTAGAGTTTAAAGTATACGGAATTAACATTAAACCGCAATAAATTTTTGTCCAATTCTATGTGTGGTAAAAATGACGTAAATTGCTAATAATACTATAAATGTTGCGATGTTATCGTTTTTAAAAGGAGGAAATATGATGTCATACGGATATGTTGAAAATAATTTTATTATTAGATTATTTATTAAACAATTTTTCCATCAACTTAACGGTGTTTTGTTAAAAATTATTTTAAAAGTATAAATGTATGCATTAAAAATAGCAATAATAGTAAATTCGCATTTAAAGATAAAGGAATATTGATTCAGTCGTCAAGTCGTGACTCAAAATGAGCTCATGTTAGCCAAATGGAAACATTATACCTACTGTAAACTTGAAAAGGTAATAAATTCTAAATATTACCGTAACGTCAGGATTCTTATTTCACTTTAGTATTTCGAGAAACTTGTTAAGACGGCGTTTGATAAACACAGTGCTTGAAGGCAAGGTTACGTAACATTTCTGATATTAATAGTTGAAATGTACTTGCTTTGACTAAGTGAGCTTTTGCTCTGCCCTATAGACCTTCACCCTCTCTTTTACGGCCTCAATTTTACTTAAAAACCTCTTAATGGAACTGAAGTAGGCACTACCCTTTTAGGGAGAGTCTACTTATAAATTAACTCCGCACCACAGTTAAGTTTACTTCAACGATTCATATTCAATGCACCAAATGCTGTATTCGTGATTCACAGATGAACTTGAATGATCGGCAGTTTTTATTTCATTCGTAGTACCAATTTAAGGCATACATTACGATAGACGAATGCCACTACCTAAACGGTGCATCATGGCGCCAAGTCATTTTATAGCAAAACCTATTTGTGATATATTCGAACCACTATTAATACGAAAAAAGTAAAATTCAAATAAGATTTAATTTACTTTGATAACTCGCGCGTCTAATCATTGATTCATTGACCCCACCCAGGCTCAGGCTTTTAAAATATCTGGTTTAAGGCTCCTAAAGTATAAATAAACGAGACTCATTCATTTTTATACTTTGCCAAATATGTCAAGATATTTAATGGTTTTGGCACAGCGTGTACTATTTATAACAATGCGCCAGTAATCGGCCTATATTTAAAGTAAATGTTAGTAATATTAAAATATATCTATATCAAAGAAGAATATTACATTCTAGCTATAACGTAAACCAAAAAACGTCAATAAAGAATTTCAACAACGCCGATTTGAAACGGAAAAATATACCATTATTATTGTTTACTATTTTAAAGATAAGGTGTATTGATTCACTCACATATTACACAATGTTATTTTTAACCTCGATCACCTTTATTGTACTTGTCAAGATACATAAGTTATAACTAAACTCTACGTAACGAGTATTGGTGGTTTGAACATAACTTGCGATAAAAATCACCTTAACGTTTCTAACTGCATAGTCATTTGTCAAGTCGGCGATGAAAATATATTCATTGACCAGGATTAATGAAGTAATTGAAGTTCATTTACATTCCAGATTATTCGATTATGTCGTTAATATCTCAGATTGGCATGTTCATTATAAAGGTTGGCTGGAGGTAAAATTGATAAGATGCACGATTCAAGTAAATTTTAATTATACGGCAACAATAGTTTAGGGTTCTCGAAAGATTTATTTGAATTATAAACAACGATGTCAGGATTGGGCAAAAAAGTGCGATCGTAATACTAAACCACGACTCAAGGCTTTATGAATTTGATATTTTGTTTACATGTTCTTCCTTCGTCTTATCCTTATCGGAGATCTGCATTGCGCGTTCAAATTGTTCAATAAAACGACGTGGCATTGTTGTCGGCAAACTGAGCAGAACTTAGCAGATGTAACCCGCCACTGCATTACGTGACTGATTTGCGCGATGATTACACCTATCTTCGGTGTCATCATGTGCGCCCCATTATGTATGTAACGTGCTATGAGATAAATTTAATACAACGCCTTCAATTAACTTGCTCCAGACTTTCTTGCATGACTTTGATTGACGACTGCATTATCCATCTTTTGCATGTAGTAGGTACCTTCCTATCTGAACCCGAATAAATCCGTTTATAATATTGATGCTTAATGTGAAAACTAAACTCTTAACATCGTATACTCTCCTAGGTAGACATGTACGTGTACAATTTGAAATAATATACGACTATAGACACCACATTTTAAGTTTCATAACGTAATATCCCATGAATTCGTATTTCTCTTATGACTTAATGTTAAAGTTTCATATTAAAATTAAATTACAACATACATATATGGTATTTACTTTCAATATTCGGCGGCTGATCAATGATGAACAAGTAATATTTATTTAATCAGATTTGCGACATAGCAATTTTCAATTTTCGTATTGAATGGTTCGGACAGATTAAATAAAAGAACCTTCTTTGATAGCTGGTGTTTTTATACCGTCGTGGAGTGTGTTAAGTGATATTTCATTTGATGAATACATACGACGTAAATTGTATTTTGAATGTCTAGGAAACGTTCAAGGTCGTATTTTTTGTGCTTGTTTTGCACTTGCCAATTTACAAGGTATCGACTTCATTTGCGAGAATAATGCGAGTTTAAAAGCAACCTGACGATGACATATGAAAAGGTTTTTTCCTGCCTGCTTGAGTCTGTTTTAACGACCGTATTGTTAAACATCAAATTGAACACAAATACTGACGAGTTTTCTAGAAACATATAATATGACAATAGAAATAAAAATGAAAACTGGTTAATATTTAAAGAAGATTTATCGCAAGCGCAATATACGTTGTTTATCTTCTATAATTTAAACCATAGCTAAGGAAAACTATAAATTCAAACTTTGTTTACATAATTTACAAAAGAGCCTTCACTCGAGCGGGACGTGAAAAGGCCGGCTACGTCTTCCTCATTAATGAAACTTTGGAATTTGTCCAACATATAACTGCTGTATAAGTTAAATAAAATATTTGACGGGACCCAATAGTTTATAGATTTATGGGGCTTGCAGAGCCCGCCCTGTCGCCGACTAGTCTAGACTGCTTTATTGAAATAATTCTCTGTGAACCGCCTACCCGTATCGTATTTCCGTATTCCAGTATCAACTGCATTGGTTGCATACTAAACGTGTATAATTACTAACTAATTCCATGCCTTAGTACGGCGGCGTACAATAGCACTAGACTAAGCTATTTTGTATCATCATCCTGTTATTATACGATAGCGCAGAGCATTATTTTCTTTAATATTTAATGCTCCTACCGTTGCATGCACGAAGTATCGTGTACTTACTATTGTTGCTGAATATTTTATAAAATTGTACGGAAGACTTGCTATGGATACAATGTAATGATTACACAAACTTTCGTTCCAATGAGAATGCAGGTACAGTCGTCTATATCTGCACTAATATTCTGTTGAAATTGGCTCCAAAATTTGTGGATCTTTAAAAAAGAAACACTGTTCTAACACTACTTACTTACGTAGCGTAACTTTTTTTTCTATACAAGCTAAGGGCATGCTATTATTATTAAGAGCTATTAAACATTACTCTAAAGTCTAAAGTACTTGGCCACGGGAACGAAAGCAAAACCTCGGAGCTCAAGTAACCATATTTGATGATGTCAACTCAATGCATTCGTATGTAAATAATATCTACTTTATTTTGTATAACATTGTCATAAACATATTAAATTTCGGATAAACAATAAGTAACCAAAATGCAGAGGCGTTTCGTTACTTTTAAGGGAATATGCTGGCCTTAATTTAATAAACGTTTTAACATAAACCACCAACCTACGCTTAATTAAGACCAAATTAATATCATATTTTATAACAATAGCTGAGGCGTGAATGATTTGCGAAGTCAACGAAATATAAAGATAATATTCTGTGATATGAAGAAAAACATTGATAAATAATTTTGATACCAGTGATAGTGGAGTAGGTGAATTGACAAACGATTTATTAATTTATTGTCGTACATATATAATACAAACACGTTATTTTTAAGGTATTGTTATCGAATAACAAATATAGAAATTAACTTACAGAAATATTAAGGGGATTTCCCCCTTTGCAAGTTAATAAAGTTCTATCAATTTTAACAAGTAGATAAGAAAATAAACGTTTAATTTGTATAAATATAATAAAATTTTGCTTTAAACAATATAACGCAGTTGCCAAAACCACATCAGTACGTAAACAGAAGCGAAAATGAGTTAAAAATAACTGCGGCTTTATTGTAGTTTTATTGAAGCTTCGAAACGGCTGTCATATTAATGTTCCATTAATCGTCGCATGAGCTGTTCATATTCAATTGCAGTAATATATTTTGCTTTATCGATTTCTCTTTTGTCCATACATTCTTACGTTGGACGCGACGTTGACACATCCAAAGGGTATTATGGCGTCACGATGTCTTTATCAGCTGTGTACTTTATGGGATGTTTATTGAGGCCTTCTTCGTACATGTTAACTCTTAGCATACCTATTTCTCCATACTCGAAGTAATATGAGTCATCATTTATGTAAACATACCTTACATTGTAGTTAAGGGAACTTAGTATGTATGGATAAAAAGGTAACCTTAGGGCAGTACTGTTTATTTATTGTACCTACTTATAATCTACATAATTAGTATATTACCCGTACGAAGGGGCTGTAACCTTGAATTTATTTAAATGGCTATCGATTTTACGGCGTAACTCCAAGGCTTCATTCTAGTCTAGATGAAATTCATTTATCACGACCTTTGATTGTGATCTTAACGGCATTTCTGCAGGCGTGAGAATAATACAATGACGTTTTGCCAGTTATATTGCACTTCGTGACTGCTTTGCTTCTAAGATAACGTAAATATATTTTATCTAGTCTAGTCTGTGTAATAATTAACTAAAGTTCGCTTGTAAATGCTGCTAGTTTGATCGTATAAATGATAAAAGTTGTTGGTTATTTTTAAAACTGAAATGCAGATTAGCGATTTTAATTTGAATGAAAATAGTTTTATGTCAACTATTTATATTTTATAGAAATTTTGTAGTACAATCATATAACATAAATTATCTAGCTAGCAATATAATACTATTGTAGAGGTTCAATAAAATATGTAGTTTCAATCATTTTCTCAGAACTATATTGTAATATGTGATAAATTTGATATTGTATCTCTCGAACAAGTTAACGTAACTGATAAAATGAACGTAGATTTTATCATACAACGATACGCACAATTTTACAACAATTGGCTTTCACCGAATAACAAAACCGTTTATGAAATGAAGAAATATAATTTTTCATGTTCAGCCATTTCTTTTACGAGCATTTAGCATCATTGCACGCGAGTGTCAATACGCAAAAAGCATGCCGGCCGCGACGTATCGGTGTGGTTCATTACGATCCATTATCGTAGCTGCGCCGGTACGTGACCGGCTAACCGATTGCATTCATACCGTGATCCCTCCTAAACGGGCACACTCATTATAACCTGCATAACTTCAATGCTAATTATATTATTCTATAAATATTTAAAGCGCTATTCATGGATCGATAACGGTTCCGAAATGTAATAAATAAGATGAAGAAACCATTATGGCCAAAGGTTTCGCGCGATTCAAGTGTTTTTGTGTGTATATAGATAGTTTGATTTTAGTATTATGTTAAATTATTTGTAATTTATACTTGCTTTTATATATGCAATCGCGCACGTATGAGTCGATTTCTTTTTCTCGTTACGGTCATTGAGTCATGTGACAAACCAATTTTAAAACAACCCATTTATGTTCCAAATATAGAATAATTAATTCGTATCCATTATGAATACTCATCTTTATTTTACAAGTTCTGTGCATGCCCATTAAAGTAAGAGTTATTGATAAATATTTCAGTTATGATAAATGTTCTCGGTAGCCACACGTGAAATATGCGCTTTTATTCGTATTGAGGGCACTCGGAGTAAAGATCGCGGTAGTGCACTCGCCAAATCGGTCGAAGTGTGCTCCTATTTATGCGCGGGTTAGTGGGCTTCAAAGAGCTTTAACCGACTACAAGCTCTTCCTTATTTTCTATTACATATTATTTTGAAACGTGGTTAATAACAGGTAGGCGTTGCGTTAGATAGGAATTTCTAAATGAAACGTTCGGCCTAATATGTGTGTTTTAATTTTGTCGTTATTGTAAAGTGACTATGATTGATGAACAAAATTGTGTCAAAGCTAATGTTTACATTTATCGTAGGATTGTTAAAATCTCGTCTTTAACCAAGATGTTTATTGATGTTACGAGAGATAGTGATGTAAAACGATCTTGAGTTGTTAACAACAATCTAGTAAATTCTCGTGGAAACTCACCTCGATGGGCTGTAATTGATTCTAATCGATCAATTCTATTAAATATAAATAATGACCGTTGTGAATTGCATCTGTCTTGCAACATGCGATCGTTGCGTCAATTGCCCCACATGAGATGTGTCAGTATGAAGACCGTAGGTGTCCTAATTAACAATTCGCTTAATCACCTTTTATGATGATCTAAATATAAGCACAAAGGGCTTATCTTATCACGTCAAATTATGATACAGACAACACAATACCTCTATTACTTGCTCTAGATTGTTCATTTTCATAGAAACAAATAATTTAAAACTCTCAAAACATTTAAATGAAAATCATTATCAACTTGAACTTGACCAGGTTTCAATGTCATGTTTAAAATTTGCAAGCACGTTGTGTTGGTAAGCGCTCGCGTCAATATAATGAACAAACACAACACTCGGAATAATAGCAATTACATCATCTTTTTAAATGAAAATATATGACTTATGTTACCACCTTTCTGATAATTTGCGTTAAAATTTAGTTCTCAAATTACGTTGCTGCGTTGCTATGAAGTGCTTCGAAGTTAACGATTCCCCATAGTTAAAACTTATTTTATTTTTATTTCTTAAATAAAACGTTGTGATTAGGTCTAGTTGTTATACTAATATCAGCGTCTCACGCAAGGAGAAACTGTTGGTTCATAGTTTTACCACAGTGGAAAAAATGGGGCCCTATTCATAGTTGGGAAATACAAATTGTGGCATGACCTGTACGAATTATTATTAGGAAATGAATTAGGTTCGCGCTGCATGAAGTCGTAACATCCTTAGGACTATTACATGCACGGACGTCACAACAGTAAATAGGTAATTTTGAAACAATAGACGATAATTTAACTCGTTGTTGAAAACATATTCATTCTAAAATTAAAGTTAATATTGTGTTGTTTTCATTTTGTTCATAAGTATTTTAAATGGAAATTTAAATGTATGTTAGCCATAGCTTATAAATTATAATTGCTAGGTATCTGAGATAATTTAAAAATTCGTCATAAAAAATAATGTTTATAAATAACTTCAAATAGGGTTGAAAAACGTTCTTAATGTTAATTAAATGAAACCGTCCTTTAAGAGCTATACCAGTAGCGAAGTTTTGACATCAGATGCTAAAACAGACGATCGCAATTGCAGGCCATAAAAAAAACCAATAAAAAATTAATATACACACTGACAATAACAGTGCTTCAGATTTATTATTGTTGGTTATGTTATAAGGATGAATTAAGGTCCATGGTTTATTCCATTGCATAACCTTTGTGTGAATGACTAAGTATACGCTATTTAACTTGCGGCTAAGATACAAATATATTGAGATTAAGAGGATATTGCTTCATTTTTAGTCCATGGAAGTTTTTTAATGAGTCTTATAATCGTCGTTCATTTCCCGAAATTCGTTACCTAATCAGAATAGTGTTCAGAAAACCCAGCGACAACATATATCACCATATTATTATTGTTTAATGCTTTATCATGACGGTTAATGTTTTAATTAATATGTAATGATATTATTTGTTTTACAAAGAAAAGTTAGGGACTTAAACATGACTTGTGATGCGTAGATACTTGATCAAATGTAATAAGATTATGTAAACATGATGTTTGGAATAGGTAGATGCCACTTCCTAGACCGCATCTCTGCTTACCATGCGAGATCGCGATCAAATGTCTGCCTATTTGCAACGAAAAAGATCTTGAAAGGTTTTCCTTCCGCGTGCCGTTCCCTTCGAGTAGGCAGTGTAGGGATATCGATGAGCATAACTTTATGTCATAGTTATGATTCGTGTGCCCACGCGCAGCACAAGGCCGAGTCGTTGCGCAGTTGTCGCAGATGATTAATCAGCGTCCGGGCGATCAGTGCCGGACACACGTCAGATCAAATCGGCCGGCGTCTCAGTTCTCTCTGTAACTTAATTAACATCACAAGTAACGTAAGTTAACGCGATAGCTCTATTAGAGAAATCTTCATGAGAAAATTTCAGTATCCATTTTTCGTAAATACAAATCTTTTCCAACTGTGCCCATATTGTTTTTGTGCGTTTTTATTTTTTTATATAAACTCATACGCAATGACAAATGATGATAATTACCTCCAGTTTTTATTGCTATTACGTGTGTAGTAATTTGAATATGTTCTCATTACATTCCCACAAATTCACTTGTTGGCATGTCTTCGTTTATTGCTTTACATGTTTTAATTTTGTCATAGACGGCAGCTCATCCGACGCAAGAAAGTTTAGCGACGATTCATCAAGAAAACATCTGTCAGGTTAGTTTCATTTTGTTATCTTAATGTGATTTATGTTCACGCAATGTTAAAAATTATGAGCAACGCATGAAAACTCAGCAAGCATGCAAGTGCTTTCTTGTTATCAGTCATGATCATGAGTATATTTTTTGTACATATCAACCATTTTCATTGTTATGTTATGCTTGTGCACATGAATGTCGGAACAGATTTAATTGAAGTAGAGGAAGACGAAGTGACGAGCAGTTTGCCGGACAGACCCCGAATGCATCGAAAGGCCTCCAGTGAGTCTGCCACTACTGCTTAGACAGAGTAGTTATGCGACAATAATAAATAATCAGTAATTACACGTCATTTGTGACTGAGAGAAACCCAAGATATGCATCTGCATGTTACGCAAAGTGCATGATAATGTTCGCATGCTTTTATCACCAGGTTGTGGGAGCGATAATAAAAATGGTGAAGGGTACCACTAACTACTAGCCACTACTACTACCGACAAAATATTTTTTAATAATTAATAGTGAAATAATTGAATGAAATTGACTAACTAACCCTTTAAGATGTTAAGAAACAGTAAATTAATTTGCATGACCTACTGATGGACAGGAAAATTAATTATAACTAATAGGTACATATTTTATATTTGTCTCTATATCAAGAACGACTTAATAAATAATAAATGAATATTAGTTTGCCTACACACAATAATAACTGGCTATTAAGTTACGCTCACACAACGAATTGGATCATCTTCGAAAATACAAATAACAATACAAGTTAGAAATAACTTGTGATACTATGTATCCACTATCCAATTAACTGCTTTTGATTTAAGTTGGCCCAGTATTGTTTTAAAATGTGATTGAAGTTGTATAGCATGTTTGTTGCTATTTGGTAGTGGCTAATGTATGTGTGTGTCCTATGTTGTGCGTCACAACAGCTAGTAGCAGGTCCAGTGTGACATCCATGGACACGTTGTGGGAAAAACATCCGCGAAGGCTCAGCGAGGCCGGTCTCAGACGGTCTTCAGGTGAGTTCGCACGTTTCTATCTCTAGGTCTTTGTACGTTTGTAATATTAATGAAACGAATATAAGCTAAGTAAAATTTACATTAGAGACTTGAATTATTTGCTCATTAATATTACATTCATCTATCAATGTACGTAAATCATGCATAGCACATGTGGTCTTTCATTGGTGATCATGCTACTTTAGCTTAGCTCGTAAACATTGCAATTCCCACAGTAGAATTGTGTATGACTCTTAAGTTGATCGTCAAATGCAGTTTGTAGCATTGTCCTGACCGAAGCGAAAGTTCATGGGTACGTAATGTTAGAATGTAGCGATATGTAAACCGGAATGCAAATAGCCCCCGACGGCCGTTGCACTTGCATCACCAGTATTCAAGTCGTGTATGCATTGAGAATAGAGAATGTGACGCGGACATCCATATTCAGACAGCTATAAATTTCAGTCCTTTTAAGTCGTAAAATTTCTCTTCCTCTTGATAATTTCACGGGATTATTATGCAGCGATTATACTATGAATACATACATTTGATATATAATGATTTATATTATTGATTATTAATATTTCAGATCACAGCGTCGTTTTAACAGAAGATACAGATAGTTTTATTATTGGGGAGCGGGTTTGGGTAGGAGGAAATAAACCAGGTCAAATTGCATATATTGGTGAAACACAATTTGCTCCTGGTGATTGGGCGGGCATAGTTCTTGACGATGCTATTGGTAAGATATTATTGAGTAAATTTGATAAATATCTTTAAGTATTTTATAACATGATTCCGCAATTTTTATTGAAGAGTTTGAATTTTGGTTAACAATTTCTATTAAAATATTTTAGGTAAAAATGATGGATCAGTAGCGGGAGTGCGTTATTTTCAATGCCCAGAAAAACGAGGTGTGTTTTCCCGCTTAACTCGTTTGACTCGCGAACCTCTCGCAATACATGCTCCTCATGACGCTTCACCCGTTTCTGATGCTGGAAGCGTCTTTGAAAGGCCGCCGTCTGGCTCTGCAAGACACAGACGCGCTTTATCACCCAATGGCAGTATTCGAAGTGTCGTCAGCAGCAAGATGAGTTAGTAATATTAATTTCTTACGTTAAGCGATATTTTAAAACCTACAGTTTCTAAACGGTCACTCCTTATAGATGCTTCAATCTCTACCACAACCAATGGTGACTTACGTATGGGTGATCGCGTCATTGTATCCAGCAGTCGTGGAAGCAAAGCTGGTACTCTACGATATGTCGGAGTTACTGAATTCGCCTCCGGCGTATGGGCTGGTGTGGAACTCGACGATCCGATTGGAAAGAACGATGGATCTGTAGATGGAAAGAGGTAAATCCAAGGATCTAACAAATACGTTTATACGAAATTATCGAACTATAACATATGTGTTTTTAAAAACGTTTCAGATATTTCGAGTGCGCACCTCGCTTTGGTCTTTTTGCTCCCATATCGAAGGTTTCTCGGTCTCCATCAAACCGCAAGCCTGGTGCGTGCGCCATTCATAGCAACGGGCGCGCTACGCCCTTGCGCCGTTCTAACTCCCGCGAGTCTCTCACATCTCTCGGCACATCGATAGCGTCCTCCCGCGCAGGGGTGAGACTGGGGGTGACGTCGCTGGGTTCTCAGGTAGGCTAGCCCCGCGCGCGCTCCGCTGAGCCTCTCCCCCACCGGTCACCGCCCTCTCTCGTCCGGCCACATCGCAGCGCGCCTAGTCTTTTAGACAAGACTTTGCTCGTTAAGCACGTCGATCACGAACGCTGCGCCCTAATTGCTCTGCCGCAACCTCGCGTTTATTATGATATCGTTTTTCGAAATGCAAAAAGCGATCTCCCATGTCGCTTAAACGAGACCTTGCCGAAGTCCTGGCGATGTTCAGAGAGCGTGTTAAGTTTGGAATCGCGGTTGGAGCGGTCGAGGCGTAGCGTTTCGACTAGCAGCAGTGGTACGGTGTCTCGCAGTGGATCGAGGGGGGGTGAGGTGGTGCGGTGGGGCGGGCGGCCGGGCGCCGTGACGAGGGCCAGCCGGGGCCCAGCTACGGACCTGTTCGTGGAGTTGCCGTCCGTGCGCACTCACTTCTCTGGCTTCGGAAAGAGCTACCATTTCTCTTGTGTGTCACCCTTTCAGTTTAGTTACCCGTACGTCGTTTATATTTAAATCTGTAGATAGTTCCAGCTTTCAATTCAGTAATTTATATCATTAAGTAAAATTTTTGCGCATTAGCATACATGTTATACGTATATTCAGAGTACAAATATCAAATATCATTCAATAGTTCCTTGCATCCATCCATTTTTCGTGGTCAGTATTGATACACTAACTTAAATAACATGTCTAATTATACCTTGTTGTTACATTCGTACAATAATAGCAATATTTTCTACTGAAGGGTACATACGATAGTAATGGTAACACTAGAACCTTCTTGCCATTTGCATGAATTTTTGTTTTTATTTTGGTCTGTAGCTGGCACCTCTTTGGTTTGGCCCTTTTCACGTATTTTTATATGTATCGGTTCATTAGAATCGACATTAATATTCCCGTAGTGTCCATTTTTATTGATTTAGAAAGCTTTTAGGGTGCTTTTTAAATATACAAGTATTATTATTATTATATTAAAGACTGGAATTTTGGGTAAATGAGGTTTACCCGTTATGTTTGAACTGTGATATTACTGTATTTTAGGAAGTACACTATATGTGTTGTGAATTAACTTTTTTCACTGATTATAATAAGTGCATGGTTTTAGATTAACCACAGCGTCGTAATATTTAAAAATATTCTGGGATATTGCTTGAGGTAATCTTTTAAATAATTAAAAAGAACATATCCAAAAGCTGGGTATTAAAGGTATGCAAGATACGTAGGTACTTAACGTACGTAGAAACCCAGAATTTTTTACGATGCCATTTGCTATTTATTTTATAGTTCCTATTGATAATGAACGCATTTCATACCTAGACATTTATTTTTATTTGCATAACGTAAACAACTACCGCTAAGTGTTAAGCCATGCGTGTCACTGATTACATAATCAGTTATTTAATTAGCTTCATACGCTTAGCGGCAGTATTGAGTGCCTTAACTCGTGTTGTTTTTTCTTCATGTTTGTTGCGCATTGGCACTGTCACTAACGACACGATACGTCACGATACGTCACGACACGACACGACACGTCACGTTTCATTGGCAGCGTGTCGGAGCTCCGCGAGCATCTTCCACCCCGGTCTCCGCTAAGAACGCCCTGCAGGTACAATACCCTACTATCGCGGCGCGATAGATGGTCAATTCAAAATACGTGCTCTACTTGAAAAATAACATGAAGGAAATGTTCAGATTAGCCCATTTTTTGGCGTCCAATTTCAGGATTTTCAAATGCCTGCCAAATACGGAAATTTCATTTAATTTTCAAGTGGAGCCTTGATTAAATTTGATCATCCACCACGCCACGGTACGGCTATCTCTAAACTGATTTCCAGTTTAATTAGCATATAAAATGGACCATTAAACCTGAGCCTTTAAAGCTTGTTTGATGTGAGCTAAAATTTACAAACTAAACAATTAACATTTTAATTTTTGTAACAGAATTTTTCCTTTATTTAGGGTTTTTTAATTTAAGATGTTATGATATGTTAACTCTCGCACATTATAGTACAAAAGGGAAGTGTTTGTAATCATGTTCCAATATCAAACAAAAGTAGACTGTATAATTTGTTATTTATATATGTAGCTTGTATAAATGGCTGTCCTGTGATATTTTGGGTTTTGTCACACGAATGAAATGTTTCTCACTACATACTTTTAATAAATTTAACTTTTAATATAATGCATTTGTTTATAATTTATTTATTTATAAAAGTCCAGTGCCTGTAAGACATTATAATATTCATATACTGTGTAAGAAACAATGCATAATTTGTTTTGTTTTTTTAATAATATTTAGCTGATAATTAATTTAATGTTTTATCTACGTATTACTCTTAGTGTAATATGATTAGCGTATAGGTATTTAACAACTTGTGATTGATCAAATAATATGAGTTATTTGTGATAATAAATTATAATACACGTGTGGTCTTATTCTTAAACCTTCGTTCCTTTTCACCTCTGATGTAAATAAACTGTTATCTTGAACTAAGTGTGTGGTTTTATTGTAATATTATATAGTTAAGGCCAAATGGATCAATTTAGTAGTATTGATCCGTTTTGTGTCTAGGTGAGTGTGCTGCTTGAAATTGCATGCCGGTTTTCTAGAAATTTCGAGGCAAATAAAGGATGGGTCTTGGTTGCATGGAAATAAGCTTTATGCAGTAGGTAGTTAGGCTTAGGTGGCGGTGAGTGTATATTTAAGTAGAATGTCTTTACTGGAATTTTGGCTAGGATCGGTGTTTATTTTAAAATTTAAATAAAATATAAAATCAATAAAATTATTACATTATAATTCATAAAGGCTTAAAAGAAATAAAATACTTTAAAATTCATATTTAAAAAGTACTTTAAGTTACATGCTAGTCGTATTTAATAGCAATTGATTCAATATCGGGGTCTTTATGAATATAAAGCTTATGTTGGTGTATTTCTCGTATTGGACCATAGTCATATAGTAAATATTAAATACCCAGGTTCT
Source organism: Eurema mandarina (assembly GCA_018238005.1). Taxonomy (NCBI): domain Eukaryota; kingdom Metazoa; phylum Arthropoda; class Insecta; order Lepidoptera; family Pieridae; genus Eurema; species Eurema mandarina. The sequence goes on from DWAJ01000329.1 coordinate 26,053, forward strand.
TGAGTCATAAATGTAAATATAAGTTAGTCTGTAGGTTTCGCGCGCTACCTGGCAGACATCCAAGTTCCGCAAAACTCATTTATATGGAAAAGTCTATATCGCTGTAAAACCAAATAGACGTAGTGGTCTGATATACTTGTTCATCTATGTTGTATTACGTTTATGGTGTAACGATAACGCTTTCAAATCGTACAATATTTACTGAAACATTGAGTCGTTATTTTCTATGATGCTTTGAAATTAGCTAATAAATGAAATAGCGTGTTTTCTCATAAAATATCAGTGAGGAACATTTTGATTAGGTATAATAGACATGAAGAAAAAAAATAAAGTTATGCAATTAGAATTTCTTAGAAGCAAGAAATTATGATTACTTATCAGTTGGTATGTTTCTTGTAAACGATATGTCCTTTAGTGACAAGTTTATTATTTCTAGTTACATACTTGTTAAAAAGAGATAGGTCTCTCTGTTTCCTCTTATTAAAAACATAAACATTTAAGAATACACATTTTGGTTGATAGATATTTTATAGAGCAAAATAAAATATATATATTTGCACGTTACGTTCGTCGAAAAGATTGAATTTTCTTAGTAAATACAGGTAGACCGTAGATCCTAATATGTCTTGGCGGTGTTAGCGATTACTCAATATCACGCGACGTGGGCGGGTGCTAATAGGCGACAACGATCGTGATGTTTGAATACTATATTATTTTTGCTTTTGAATAGTTATAGGTAAAATTATATTATTTGTAAAGGTATCAATAGAAAACAGTTCACTTCGACAGCTTAAAATAAACAAATATAAATACGATGTCCATTATTAATTAAAAAAAGATATTGTAAAAGAATTAAAGCATATTTAGAAAATTGAAGGAAAATATAAAAAAGGTTTATCGAAAGAAACGGAATGATCCTTACCAAAACAAATTTTATAGGGAAAATTCAACTCCTAGTAGGTCCGTAAAATGGAGCGATAGAGAAATGTAGAGTATATCTACAGGTGACGATTTTTGTATATTAAAAATGCTTAATATGTTTTGATAAAATATATTTTTCTATAAAATAACCAAACATGAAACAAGAACGTTAATAGTGCTAGCGGCGAGCGAGTCACTTGGTCGGTCCGACGTAATTAATTACGTCTCGTGTATTGACGATTGAAAGCCGAAACCTTTTGATATTTAATGCATAACAAGGCTTCCCTGATAATAGGTTTCACATGCATAAATTATATTCCTTTCAGGAATTTATTACGTAAAATAATAGGCTTGATATTTGGTTTGGCGTTAATATACAATTTTAAAGTTAAACAATATCTAGTATTAAATAACATTGTAGAGTTTTCAACACATGCAATTTTTGACGTAAGCGGTAATAAAATTGTCCGTTATTTCTTCAACACCACATTTTCTGAGTTAATAAACATTTCGACAAATCGAGGTTCGACTCAAAAAATACTGCATAATATGTACTAAGTTAGTCTATTAGGATTGAGATAAAAGGATTGATGTGGGTGTATAAGATAAATATCAGATATGTATTGAGAACTTCATGCTATGTGACATAAACAAATAGCATAATAAAGATATATCCAAGAACGATGAGGAAATACTAAGAAATATTTGAGGTACTTACAGATGCGATGTGTTACACAATCTAATTTACATAAATATAATAGTTTAATGCGATAGGTATCTTATAGAAAAATGCGTCATCTTACCTACAAAATCAACCAACTACGGCTACGTTCTTATAAGGTTTATACATTGTCATATGTAAATAGAACTGTGTGTAGTATAGAAAACATATTCGGATTTAGCTGAGAATTACTCTTAGGTTGATAATGGATTTTTTCTCATACTCGGAGGCTTACACCACGTACACGTCATGTGGTCACACCCATAATCCCGGAGGAAGGTAAAAAGCAGGTTATGTCAGACTCAAACAGACTAAAACTCCACACCGCTATGCGACAAGGTGCTCTAAGGGACTACTTCGCATTGATAATAGGATATTTTATAACAACAAAAGAATATCGCTTTATTCCTTGTTTCCTAATAACTACTGCCTACAAATACAGCTTTAGCACATTATTAATTTTAACGTAAATCTAAGTTCTTAATATACTGCCTGGTTTGGTTGTAGCGTCTCTACTGTGGTTGATAGTTGATTAATAGTTAATACGCATTTAATAATGAAGCATGTGCTTGTTAACTTGGCCCATAAATCGCCAAGATAGCTCTATGGAAGTTTAAATTTACCAATGAGTTACTAACATTGCTTGGCTTGTGTGCGAAATAGCTATGTATATTGTATATATTTTACTAAGGGATTTATTTCAAACATGGGTGTTTGTATGTTTATATTTTCATTGTAATACTACTATTAGGATGGAAATATTGACTCGGTATAAAGTATATGTATATATAAAGTCAAGTTAAGAATAATTAATGTACAACGCCAATCATACAAGTCGTTTGCAGAGAATAAATTTATTTTAAATATTGATAAGTATTATGATTGCACTCCATGTATCGAATAGCACAATACTAAACGGTGTTGCCATAAAGGAATGCGTTATTGCAGATTAATTAGTTGTACAATGTTTTTCTTATTTGGTTTGGTAATGTTTATTAGTCATGTTATTATCTAGAACATAATATATGTGCTATGAATACAATAATGCAAATCTATTTTGTCATCGTTTGATTGCAACGATTTAAATGGATGCCAACGTTGTTTATTGCAATATTATTGTACAGTGAACTACAAAATTTTATGTACCAATTTAATATGTTATCAAAACATTTATAAATAAATTTTTACCACCTCGTTATAAACTAAATAGATTGTAATATATTTTTTTAGTATTGAGATATTTTGTAATAATGGATGGGTAAATCAATTTTAGTAGTTGACTATTCGAATAAATGTATTAAAGAGAAGTTGTGGGAAAATGAATTATGTTAGTCAATGTGATAAGATTATTAAGTAAATAATAAAGTTACTTAGATAGCATTATTATAAAGGTAGTTATAAAGTACATCTGTAAGTCGAATTTAAAGGTAGTAAAAAGCGAGGAGCTTTCAACTTATAATTTGTAATTGCAAAGATCAATTCGATTTTTTATTAAAACATTTAAATTGCTTTGATCGAGATAAAGAGCCTCACTAGCTTTTCAACTTATTCAGAGGGAATGAGCATTGAATTTGTTGCATAATTAATTAATTAATTTGATTTATAATAGAGAACAAATATTTTTAGATATAATATAGTTTTTGACTTACAAATGCTCTGTTATCTTAGTTATAAATTCATAATTTAATTTTTTTTTTTATAAAATTGGAACATGATTACATACAATTAGATGATTTTTACTACAGTTGAAATAAAGATTTATTATAACTATAATTGTGTAAGTTCTTAAATATTTTTTTAACGTAATAAAGGAGCTGTTACGTGAAAAACAACACCATTTGGAGAGGCTCATGCGAGAGCGGGAATTGGAAAGGGCTGAAGTAGCGAAAGTGTCACTTCAGGCAGATCGTGCTGAAAACGCACTTGCACAGATACAAAAACAAGCTTCTGAGGTAATTTGTATTCAATATAGCAACACTATAAAGTTTTTGCTACCATTTTTTTAAGTTTTGGTTAAAAATCTTACTTGTATTATATATGTAAAATTTTGTAAATATGGATGTTTGGAAGTTTGTTACTCTTTGACACAAAAACTAATGAATGGATTTGGCTGATAATTACCTACATGGTATAAGACCCTGGATTGGCACATACTATTTATCCCGGTTTTGCCCCGGTAACGGAAAACACGCGAGTATACCCACGGGCCACGGCTATTTTCATAGGTATGTAATTGACAGTGTGATATTGATTTCAGGCAAATACGGAAAACAGCAAACTAAAAGCGGAACTCGAAAAGCTCAATAAACTGTTAGAGGATGAAAAACAAAAAGTCGAAGATCTCATGTTTAGAAATGAAGAAGAAAATATTAATAAAGAAGATTATTACGTAAGTATTGTACTATATATTAAAATTGTTATTGGTTTTTTCTCTATTAATCATATTGCATATATATTTTCAGAGATATAAAGAAGCTATGGAGGTACGGTTTATATAATATTTTTACAATAGTATTGAATTTAAACAACTCTCTTTTAACATTTTATTATATAATTTTAAGCACGAAAAAGTGGTTCGGGAGAAACACATTCGAGATTTGGAAGCTGAGGTAGCGTTGCAAACGGCTCGCGCTGAGACTACAGCTAGCACGTTGCATGCCCTGGAGGAACAGAGAAATGCTGAAATGGCCTTGATCGCTGAACAACATAAAGAAGAATTAGCCGCTGCGCAAAGTAAGAACTCAATAATTTTACTCTTTAAATACGTAATACCGGCCAGGGGATTTGAATTTGCGAATGATTGTAAAATATCTGATGAAAAAAAGGTAAAATAGAAACAATAACCAACCTGGTTAAGGCATCGATCACTAAGATTTACTAAGTGACTTAGTGAATCTTAGTTATCCCGTCAGACGTCATTAACATTTAACAGCTCAACTAACTAAACTACCATAAAATTAATATGCATCGTTTAAGTTTAGTAAAATTAACCCCTTCATATAATCATCTACATTTTCAGCCTTGTCAACAGAACTACAAAAACTGCTCGACGAGGCATATGCGCTGTTGAAAGAAAAAGAGAATGAAAAGGATTCTCTCGGCAAAAGCATGTCAGAGGAACTAACAAAAGTAAAGTCAGAATCAGAAAAAGCACTTTTCGAAGCTAAAACCAAAATGGCGATCGCTCAGACTGAATTTGATACTCAACTCTCTGTATTGACGTCCAAGCTGCAGCTCGTAGAATCAAAATTAGAGACTGAGAAACAAAACGTAGAACGCCTTAATAAAGATAATAGCCAGATAATTGCAGATTTGAATAGTAGGCTTACTCAGCTACAGGCAACTTTAGATGATAAAACCTTAGAATTAAATAAAGGTAAGTGGAATTTCCTATATTCAATACAACTTAATGGTTCTTTTTATGCCATTTTTTGATGAAATAAATTTTTTAATTACAGTTCTTGGTGCTAGCAAGGAACATGAAGTTAATTTAAATAAAGAGATAAGTAAGTTGAAAATGGAACTTAGTGCTAAGATATTAGACATTGAACAGTTACAAGATTCTAAAATAAAACAAGAAGCCCAGTGTAAATTATTGCAAGAAGAAATTACTCGCATTCAAGATGAGTTAGCGAGTAAAATAACAGAATACGAAGGCGTCTTAAATGAGGCGTCACAACAGGACGAGAAAAATAAATCGGAAATATTAAGGCTACAACAAGATTTAAGCGCTAAAGTAAAGGAGTATGAAAAATTACTTAATGATTCCAATAAAATTAATACATCGAATGAACAAGTAATAAATGAATACAAACAAACAATTCATGAGCGTGACAAGGAGGTTATAAAATTGAAAGGAGATTTTGAAGAAGCGACGGCTAGTTTTAATATAAAGCACACTAAAATAGCTGAAGAACATAAGAAAGAAATAGAAGATCGAAACATGAGGATAGAACAACTGACAAAAGAAATTGAAAACCATAAACAGATACTTGAGAAAAATAAAGTTGAATTAGAAAGTTTAACTACACAATTTAACTTAAATAACGATGAATTGAAGGTATTGAGAGAAGAAAATATTAAACTTAAACAAGAACTCAATGAGCAGACAGAAATCAATACTAAATTGAAAAACCAAATATCATCTATGGAACTTGAAGTTGGAGAACTTAATCGACAATTACAGAGTACTAAAGATAAGTGTGAAGAATTACAAAAGGCGAAGGAAAATGTTGAGTCAGAGTACTTAAATCTAACTGGACATGCAACCGATTCTAATGAACAGTTTAACAAGCTATCACAACACCTTAAAAGCACAGAAAAAGAACTTCAGGATCTTAAAGATAAACATAGAGAAGTTGCTAACAATTACGGTAGAGTTGAGCAAGAACTTAAACAAAAAATGTTTAAAATACAGGAAGAATTTTCCACGGAACGAAGTCAGTTAATGCGCTCTATCGACGATAACGTCGAAAAGCACAAAGTTGCAGAACAAAAACTTCATGAAATAGAATCTCGCGTAGTGGAAGTGAATAACCGTTTAAAAGAACTTGAGTCAGAAAATGATAAACTTCTAGACGAAAATTCAATATTAAAGCAAGAAATAGAGGGTCTTAAAGTAAAGGAACAGGAACTTATTAATGATTTTGATGCCGCCCGAAAAAAGCTTGAAGTAGAGGCCGACAAGTATAAGGAAGAAATCACACTTCTTAAAGCCGAAGGTGCTTCGTCGGAAGTAAAACTTATAGAGAAAGTAGATCAGCTTACCGATGCTCAAAATGACCTTAACAATAAATTAGAAGAAGCTAGGAAGCATGAAGATTCTTTACAAAAGATATTAGACGATATGACTTCACAAATGAATAATGAAAAGGCTCAACATGAAAAAGAAAGGGAACAAATTTTAAATCAATTAGCAAACCTAAATGGTTATGTAGAGAAGTATAAAAGTGAAGAAGTTGAATTAAATAAATCTCTTGAAGTCAAGGAAACTGAAATCAAAGAATTAAGACTTAAACTGGAAATGCTAGAAATAGATCTAAAATCGAATGGCGACATTGTGGTAGAGAAGGATCGCCAAGTTACGCAATTAGGTGAAGAGCTAACGAAAGTGACGGAGAATAAAATCAAATTAGAGGAACAATTAAATCAAATGCTAACGGAGTGTAATACACTCAAGCAAAAATATGAAAGCCTTCTTAAAAATTCTTCTACAGAAGAATCTTTGTTGAAGGAACAACTTGAACAGTTGGAGAACCTTAAAAAAGAAATGGCGACAACATTAACTGACAAGTGTCAGCTGGAGTCAAAATACAACGAAGCTGCTACAGAAATAATAAAATTAAAAGATACCTATATTGAAGTAGAGGATAAATTAAAACAAATGACTGATGATAATGCCAGGCTCTTAAAGCTTAATGAAGAAAAAGAAGGTATCTTAAAGACACAAGGCGAAAAAATAGAAGAGGATTCAAATAGGATAAAGTCTATCAATGATGATATCGAAAAACTTAAAAATGAACTTAATCTTAAAATCGAGGAACTTAAGGAAAAAGAAGAGAAAATAAATAATTTAAACGATATACTTAAAGAAGGAACAAACGAGAAACAAGCTATCGAATTATTAGAATGTGAAAAGACCGAACTTAAGAGAAAACACCTGAGTGAGGTTGAGGCACTCAATAGTAATATAAAAACATTAGAACATAGGCTGCCAGAGTTAGAGAAACAAGTGCAAGACCTGTCCCATTTTAAAAACAAGGTTAATGAATTACAAACAATAATAGATAAATCAGAAAGCGATATAAAGCAATTGACAAATATAAATGAAGCCCAAAAACTAAATTATGAAGATCTCAACAAACAACTCCGTACTCAGTTCGATGAATATAAAAAGGAGAGTAAAATAATAAGACATGAATTGAAAGCCAAAATATCAGACTACGAAAAAGAGCTGCAAGATTCAAGAAATAACATTAAAAATCAAGTAGAAAATCAAAATCAGGTACAAAACAAACTTTTGGAGGCCGAAAAGAATGTTTTAGAACTGAAAGAAAAATTGGAACTATTGGCCGTTCAGCAAGTCAATGTAGGAGAAAAAGACGAAAGATTAGAAAATCTAACATTAGAGCTTCAAGCTATGAGAAACTCGAACGCAGATGCGTTGAACACTATGGAAAAAACATTACAAAGTTTACAAGTTGAAATTGATCATAAGGTTGTACTGGTGAAAGAAAAAGAGAACGTTATTACGAAGCTGCAAGAAGATCTCAGAGTAAGAAACTTTATTATGTACTTTGTTTTACCTTTATTTGATAAATTGGTTATAGTAACAAAACTTATAAAAAACTTACAGAACTTTAAATCGAAACTAGAAATCGCCGAAAGGGAAAAAATCCTTTTACAAAAGGAGATTGTAAAGCGAAACAACGAAATTCGAGATAAAAACGACAATAATGCAATGGGTACCTTAGGCCAAGGAGATACGGTACCCGCGCGGTAAACACATTGATTTTTAGAATTTTAAAATATATTTTAATTAAAAAACTAATACTTTGCGTTATTACAGCTCCGAAGAAGACAAAGACATGTTAGATGGTCAGGTGAATTTTTTGAATTCTGTGATCGTCGACATGCAACGAAAGAATGAACAGTTAATGGCGAGGGTTCAGGCGCTCGAAGGTGGAGCTCTCACTAGTGAGCCTAATCTTTAGTAAGTATCCATAGTTTTCAGTTAATAACATATTTTTGAAATAATAATAGACAGATTTAAAAGTGAAAGGAACAGAATAAGTGGCACCCGGTGGTAGACTATCTGATATGCGGGTTCCAATAATAAAAAAAGCTTATTTTAACTATTCAAATAAGTAGTCAATTTCCTATTGATGTTTTGTTAAAAAGTAACTCAAAATATTTTCTTAGTAACGGTAAGACTCCTCGGGCTGTAGCACCGCGTCTGTTCTGCGACATCTGTGATGTCTTTGATAAGCACGATACAGAAGACTGTCCCCGGCAAGAGCTGGCTCCTGAACAACCCAGCGCCAGGAAGCAGCCGCCCCCGCCACGACCCTACTGCGACATTTGTGAAGGTAACATACAATATATGACATACGATTGTCAATCGTATGTGCCTGTGTAGGAATCAGCGGCACCATTTACAAAATCGTTAACAAGTGACGATCATAATTATTGTATCTTCTATTTTTATCAGGGATCAGTCTATTGCTATTTATGTATTTATTACATCTGGTATGTAGTTGAGTTGTCAACACAAGCTCTACTTTAATTGGGACTGGAAGGTGCTGTGTTAAAAGCTTCCAGAATTATTTAATATTTTTAGTTTAGTAGTACAGTGTCTTAAGGACATAAATATTAATAAAATCCTACTACTACTCTAATTTCACTATAGATATTAAATATATATTTTTTTTATTTCAGTGTTCGGACACGCGACAGAGAACTGTGATGAAGAAGAAACCTTCTAACTTATTTATTATATTTTAAAACTTAATGTTACCTTTGTTGCTGTTACTTGTTTCATCTAGGTGTTATTTATTATTGTTTACTATGCAAATAGTATTTCTTGTTTATTGCTGGAAAATGTTTGTACATATGTCTTGATGTTTTATTTTTAAGTTTTAATCAAAGGCATGTTTGTTAAGGTTTTAGAATGTTGGAAGTTTTTTCTTATACATTGTCCTGATATAATGTATATTGAGAATAAGACTGTAGGCACAAATTAACTTTCATCACAATCATGATATTAATATTTTTCTTTTACACCATTGTGAAATTCATACAATTATGAACACGAACATTTTTAATACAACAAATTGGAAAGAAATTTTAGTTTTATTTGCTTACATCCCCTTCTTCATAATTGCATAAAGTATGGGCAATTTACATTTTTCTAGTGTTTTATGTGGGCAAACATGGGGTCCCAGCTATATTGATTGCATGATTGATACAGAATAATAAGTTAGTGTAAATGAAATTTAATTTTTACTGACTTATTGTTAAGTAGTACACTTAACAATAAGTCAGTAAATGTGCAAAATATAAAAGCCATTTCTTCTTTAATAAAAATACTTTATTTTAATAATTCCTTTCAAACTTACACTTATTCCATACTTCATAGAAAACCTTAAGCTACCAAGTTTATCAAATTATTCTTAGAATTAAAACATTCAGAAGGGTGTAAGTGCAGTGATAGTCATGTTTATATTAGTATGGAGTGTCCTAGTAGCAAATACAAAGGTATGTTCATGGATTCTTCATATTTTCTTGAGAATTCTAAAACAGACTAGGTTTTAGACAATATCATTTACTTATTCATTAAAATGCTGTCTTAGTCTAAGCCATCCTTCTTTTCTTTAATTGCTTCCTGGAAAAATACAATGTTTATGAAGGTAGGTCAAATATACAATTTAATACAATAGCTCTCTCTGCTCTCATAGATTCTAGCTACAAAGGAATTATATATTAAACAACATACCTTAAACCTTTCTTCAAAAAGTGATAATTCAGATGTTAAATCAGTTATAGCATTCATAAATGCTTCTTGTGGAGTGTAGTCTGAAGTTGTTTGGATGCGAAGGACGAATTTATGCTCCAGTGGGTGAGGAACCTTATAACCAGCAAACAGTACCTTAGGATCCTTTAAAAGCTGGCTGAAAAACACAAGTTGCTTGAAATCAAATACCATTTGAAAGGCTATTTGACACTATTGGAAATATGCGTCGAATTATCGCCATCCTAGTAGATAGTAGTGTAATAAAGCGTATTTAACACAATTTAATAGAAAAATATGCATGATTCATTCATATTTTACGAATAA